>UELU01147715.1:176186-205342 GCA_900490025.1 Megastigmus dorsalis
TCTCTCACTCTCTGTGTGTGTGTGTGTGTGTGTGTGTGTGTGTGTGTTGCTTGGCCGCGCTAGTCACGTTTTATGGGTTTCGTAACGCAACTCGTATTACGAGGGATGCACCTGCAGACGATGTCGCGCCCCTCTATGCGCTGCACTATTATTTGTAATTTAAGAGATGAATCACGAAGGTTTGCGGTGTAAAGAGGTGCTGCAGCTTACGTTGGACGATCGTTGGACTTCCCAGTGAGCGACTCCTCCAGACTGTCCACCAGTTTCAAACCAAAAGAGAACTTTTGGTAATACCTTCTCCTAAAGGGCTCTTTAAGCTTAAAAAATTAGTGGACATTCAGGAGGTAATTTTTTAATGCAACAGAGGCTTCTATATTATTTGATGCTTTGAATGTAGATATTTTGGTGTTTTATTGCTTTCTATGAGAGCATCAACAAAATTTGAAAAACGAACATTATATTAGGAGTTTCCTCCAGCTATAGATTCAATTAAAATAAGCCAACGAAATTTCATCAAAACATTGAGAGTAACTCCTGGATGATTTTTTATCAAAATTAAAAATTTTGCTTTTCATCGGCCTTTGATCAAAATATCGACTCAGTCAATTAGAAAGATAAAAAAATTAGTCTAACTTCAACTTTTTTATCTGCTTTTGGCATTTCTAAAACATTTATAATCATATACTTTTAATGCCTAGTTCAGAAAGTGTTAAAAAAATTAAATTCTGTAAAATTAAAAGGTATGTGCGGTATGAATTTTATCAGATTCCATAATTCTGTTTGGTATATTCTATTAGTAAATTTAGATTTTGGTTCTTTTGGAAATTCGAGATTACCATTTCTAATTTTAGAAAGTAGAAAATTTAATATTAACACCTTTGAAAACAGTAAATTTACTTTTTCTTCTTTTGAAATGCATTTTATCTTTGTCAAAAGTACAAATTCCCATATACCTATACTCTTAGTAAAAAAGTGATTATAGTTTTTTCTACTTTACAAAGAGTAGAATTAACAATTTACTCTTTTGAAAACTATAAATCTATAAATTTTAACTTTTTTGTGCCAATTATTTTACTCTTTGCTGATATTTTATGAAACTGTAATTACATAATGTTTACATCATTACCGAGGTGGTGGCAGAGTTTTTTCCAAAAATTAATCTCTATCTTTATATATTTTAGGATGTGGGAATGAAGGAATCTTTCCGACTCTAGCTCATCCCCTTAACAACTTTTACTAAAGTATCAAGTTGATCGTATTTAAATATTCTATTTGCACTGTTTTATTCAGTGACTATTTTAATTTTTTAAGATTATGAAATCTATAGACCTTTTTTTTATAAAAAATCTTATCTTGTTGTAGTTAACAATAAATATAATAATTTTAAAAATTTTAAGGATTTTTATTTTAAAACATACCATAACTTTTAGTACATGTATTACATGACAAAAATAAAAGATAATTAAAATTTTTTTATATCATATACACGAACTCGCGGCAAAATTAATGTAAAACTTTTATGAATAATTTACTCATTTTTTGCAGGTAATAATCATTGCAGCTTCACAACATGGACTAGGTAACGATATTATTCAAGTAATAAAACTTTTATTCACATATGTCGTGACAGTTTTGCACGTATATGAGATGCAATGAATTCAACTTTAAATATTATGTAGTATATATCTAATAACGCATTTATGTTAGTCATTTAAATTCTCTACGGAAATTGTATTACAGTAGTAATAGTACATTACGCAATTAGTGAGCGAAGGAGCTTATCACGAGGGGGAAGTTTGTCATCCGAACAAAGTGAGGGTGATAATCACACAACTCGAGATAGCCTGAGCACACGTGTTGCGTTCAATATTTTTTCTTACAAGGTACGCAAAGGCCGATTTTGATCGCGTACACTGAGAAAAAAATTTCTTTGGATCAAAGATAGCTTCATTGCGGGCGGATGATAAAATAATTTGTTAAATCAAGAAGAAATATGTATTGATGCGATGATATATTTAGTTATTACAGGAAAAATTTAATAAGTTAAAATAAATATTGATGCTGTAAAAATTAAATTTTTATTGCAATAAGTGAATATTTTATTGAATCAATAACTTTTTCTTCTTGATTGCAAAATCGAACTTAGCGCACGGAGGAGTGGAAATAAAATTATAGTTTTTTAATCTTTTCAAGTATATAATAACACGTTTCATAAAAAATAGTACACGGTATATATTTTCATTATTTACACCATTTAAACATGTTCTTTCCTTTATAGGTAATTGTTACTTTCACTAGTAAGTATTTTTGGAAAGTATAATTACAGGTTTTCCTCGTGAAATATAACAAGTCGAAAATATAAAAAAATAATAAGTTTAGTCAAAAAATTTGTCTATTAATTATAGTACTTTATAAAACATAAATATTATAATATGCAATTGAATTCGCTCCTTTATATGATTTCTTTATTAATTATTAAGGGCGTTTATCAAGTAAGACTGGTTTTGAACAAATTTTGTTCGAAATTAAACTGTTAACCGAAATTTTGAGCACTTTTAGTAATTATATAAAACAGCAACAAAATAATAAACTGACAAAGATCTTTCTATCGGTCTTACAGTCTAATCAATATTTATGGGCAATCAGATTGCCCTTGTTTACAATCACCCCCGAAGAATCTGAAATAAACTTATATTTAACCCTGAAATAAACATTTATTAGTAAAATCTGATTGCCCATGAATATTGATTAGACTATAAGACCGATAGAAAGATGTTTGTCAGTTTATAGTAGAGTACAGTAGACATAAGTAATATTTTTAATGTATAAAATAATAAAGTTAATGTTACTATTTATAGTTTTGTATTATATTGTAGGGTGACAGTGGCGGTCCTATAATTTTCAAAAGAGTCTTGATAGGTATTGTTCAAAAACTGACGTAAATTCGCAAATGGCGCTCCTGATACGTTTGGGAATACATTCGATTATTTGGATTTTATTAATGACGTATTACATTAAAAATAAATTCTAAATTATTGGAGTGTAACCGCCGATAAAATAAAATTTATTTCAAAATACTCTTTCATTTATATTTGGCGAAGGTAGTCGTCGATGCTCGAAATGTCAAATAGATCATTGTATTATTATAATTTTAAAACAATTATATTTTTTATAACATTCGTGTTCAATAAAATATTTCTCCATTATTGATGCCTATCCATATGTATATATATATTTTATCACCGCAATCAATCGAATTTCAACAGTAATAAAATTATATAGTTTCCCGACTTCTTCGAGTATATAATGACATTTACATCATATTACACTTTACATAAGTATATTTAAAATTTTTTCTTCTCACTGCATTAGTTGAATATGTATTTTCTTATTTTAATAATTCTTATTTCTGTGGGTAAGTTTTATATTAATTTTTTTAATTAATAAGTCTATTAATGATCTTTAATTATTGTGATAGCTGATTAGTATATTTTAAATTAATTAATAAGTATAAAATTTGCAATATTATTGCGTACTTATGTTTTCTTATTTGCATGATTTTGTTGCAATAGTAACAATTATTATAAACTTTTTGTACACATCTGTCAGTAGAATAACAATGACATTATACTTATATAAGAAATTTTTTAGTTTTAATAATGTCAAGGCTAGTGAGATTTTAAAATTAGGAAGCCAGAAAATTAATGAATGCTGAAGATGAAGGTATAACCTAAATAAGTATAAAAGAGATTTGGGTATTCAAAATTATAAATAAAGATTTAACTAATTTATATAAATCATTACATATGTGATTTTTATTTTTATTTTTATCCTTTTGAGAAAAGATTTATTTATTAACTTAATTGAATTTCAAAAAACTTTAGGAGTTAAATGTAATCCAATACTTGGCGGACATGATGTTATCGAGAATGAATTTCCATTCATCGTGTCATTAAGAGTGGCGAATCTCCACCATTGCGGAGGTTCTATTATTAGCGATAGACATGTAATTACTGCTGCACATTGCTTCAATGCACATAATACCATACGAAACACAATTGTTGTTGCTGGTACTAACAGTAAAACAAGCAAGACATTGGTATACCACATAGCAAGGCTACATGATTACAACAATTGGTCCAAGAAGAAGCCTGGATATCATGACGTTGCCATATTGACGGTTACAATTCATTTATTTATATTTTATTTTTCAAAATTCAAAGATTTTTAAAGGAAAAAGTAGCTAATGAGTTTTTTAAATAAATTTTTTGAGATTGAACTTTGTCTATATCAGTAGAGAAATTTAATTAATTCAAAACACTTTAATAAGAATAAAGTGTACGCATTAATTGTATTTAATTCAATAACTATATTTAACAATTGCTCACTTAATTATTTCTTACAGTTAATAGAAAGAATAGAAATAATATCGCCGAATTCGAGAGTGAAAAAGATTGAACTGCCAACAAGACAGCCAATCGAGAAGTCATATGCTACTCTTGCTGGTTGGGGAGAGACACGGAAAGATATAGAACCTGATCTCTTACAGAAACTTTGGACTGAAATTCTGCCTGTTCAAATATGCACAGATCTTCATCAAAATATTGAGTTTAATCCACCTTATGAAATGTGTGTATACGCAGATATACATAGAGGTATCTGCGAAGTAAGTCTGCCTTTTTTCAACATATATTATTTTTGAATAAGTTTTATCAAAACTGCATCTTAAACTGGAATTAAGAATATCTTTTGTATTAAATTTTTTTTGGATTAAATTATTATTACTTAATTCATTTGTAATATTCCAGGGTGACAGTGGTGGTCCTTTAGTTTCCAATTTAGTTTATAATGGAGTTCCAACCGCGGTTTTAACAGGTATCATTTCATCAAGCGATGAAGAATGTGCAAGAGGTGCTCCTGATACTTTAATAAATGTATACATGTATTTGGATTTTATTAATGAGGTATTCCTTATTGAAAATGCCCTTATGAGACTCCCTTTGAGACCCAGTGTGGGACCCCATATAATACCCAGCGTGGGACCCCATGTAGGACCCAGTACGAGATCCCAAATGAGACCCAGCATGAAACGCTATAGGGGATCCCGTATGAGACCCAACATGGGACCCCACATGGGACCGAGCATTTGATATGGAATCTCCTACATTAACCTCCGTTTGTGTAATAAAAAACTCGACCCTGTCGGGACTTGAACCTTAGCAACTTCGAATCAGTTTCTTATACCTTACCACTCGACCATAATAATATTTCTGAGATACACCGGTAATTCTGACATATATGAGTTATTTATAAATGGAAGTAGATAACAAATAATTCTACAAGTAATATATTCTATAAGTGGAATCTAAGGATGAAATCAGGATATGATTCCTATTTAAATAGAATATATTGGTGAAATGTATATACATATATACGTTCTTTATGTAAAGATATATATAAATCTCCATATTATAGAATTATTATCAATTTTATTTGTTAATGTTGTAATTATTATTATTATAAAAATAATTTTTAGTAATTCTATAATTTTGTAAAATTATTATGCCATAATAACTTATCTATATGCAGCAACCTCTATAATTTTACACTAAGAATACGTGTAATCTGAATTTCTGTAATTATTCTAAATTGATATAATTTTTATTAACGCCGTATATCGACACCACGTACGATAAAAAACACGCCTACGATTTGCGACAAAAAAAACACCTACCGAAACTGTTTATCGACGAAGAATAACACTTTCACTACTTTTGCGGCGAAAATAACACTATCATTACTTTTGTAGCGAAGAAAAACATTTCAATACTTTTGCGGCGAAGATTAACACTTTGTATAATTATGTCAGGAAGAAAAATATTTTCAATACTTTTGTGTCCAAGAATAACATTTGTAATATTTTTGCGACAAAAGCTAACACCTCTATAACTATAACTCCGACAGGAAAATAGGCCTTTTCGGTACAATGGGCGGAATGTAGGGGGAAGTCGTGCAAAGTGAGGTATGCGAGTTAACTTGGGTATAACCGTATCTTTATATTTATATAGTGTATATATTGCTATGTAAAAATATAGTTATAAGCACAAAATCTTTTCTGTCACAAAATCGTTTATTATGAACTCAGTGTTTGTAGTAGCAATTATAGAACAGATTATAATGATTAATTTCAGCATTCTATAGTTTTGTTGTTGATTACTGCATATGCGTCATAAGAACAAAATCTCTTCAACAAGAGAATCAATTAATGCTAAGGAAATATTTTTGGTATTAATTATAATAAAATAACGTTTTCAGTCCTCTACGGATTGGGACATGTTTAATTTAAAATATAGAAATGAAAGTAAAATCGATTACAGAAAAAAAATCTAACTTAGCTATTTTTTATAGGGAAAATTTATTAAGTGGTATTAATTTTTGTCCGGCACATCTAAGACGTGCTAGTTTTCGTCTGGACGTTATAAATGTTTTTCTTCGTCGCCAATCTGCCACGTGTTCTTCTTCGTATGAGGTGTCGATATAAGGTTGCCTTTCTTTGCCAATTCTTTTTTCGCTTTTATTTCGGGCCCAGTTAAAGTTAGAGCGAAATGGACAAAATTTAAAACATGCTTCCTAAAGGTTTCCAAATACATATTTTCAAAGAGCTAGTAAACCTGTTTAAATAATGTACTTATGACTGGTGTAAGTTCACCGATAAATTGCCCGACGCCGTGCCGCCAAGTATGTTCATAGTCCTTTTAAGATTAAGAATATTGTACAAAATTGAAAAGAGAAAAAAATAATGGACCAACTAAAATGACATAAAAACTATTAAGACAAAAAGAATACTTAATAATTTCTGAGATGATTTCACAACTTTCTTCAGCCAAACTTGGCCATAAGAAATTGAACAATTCATGTAAACTGATAAGAAATGGATTATGTAATTTACATTACAAGAGTCAAAAAGAATGCTTATCAGTAGTTTCTGACTTGATTTCATAATTTTCTTTAGCTCAAACTATAAATTTGATTTTATGTGGCATAACAGTAATATATATTAATCTTTTTTATTTCTGACGATTATTGGGAAGGAATCATAGACACAGCGACTAAAGAGATTTTATTTCATAGTAGGGTTGATTAAAAAATAAATTTAGTTATGCTCGGGAATAAAAATCATACTTGACACAATTTTTACCTTTTTAAAGGTAATTTTTATAGATTAAATTTACTACATGTTCAAAGTCGAGTACGTAAATATTCGATGTCGTTAAAATAATGGAGCGAAATATATAATTGCGTTCTATATCGCAAGTTAATGGGAAAACTAAAAATTTCATCGCGAGAGACTATAGACATGTGATTAAAATTTAAAAATCTAATAGTAAATAACATTGGTATTGGCTCTGACTAACACAGTAATTACAAAAAAAAGAACAACTCCATCCAATAAATATTTTACCAGAAATTCCATCAACAAACTTTCCATTAACTAATGTAAAAAGAATACGTCTGCAGGACGGATAATGAATCGAGGACAGCACGCAAAGCATCGAAACGTGTCTCGTGGTAAAAAAGCTGACGGGTCGAGAAGGAAGGTGTATATAGCCACGAGTTTATATATATATATATGCGAGAGGTGGAGCTTCGTGAATCGCGTGTATACGGCGACGAGCTTGCGAAGCTTCACGTCTGGACACTAGACGCGATCGATTCTATGCCGTGGTACTGCTCCCTCTCTTCTCTCCAGCCTCAGGCAAGCCCAGACCCAGATGAGCGCTGACATTGATTTTCAATTTCGGCGAGCCCATTGACACTCGCTTCTCTTGGATCTCGAATTTGGATCGACATTTTGCTGCTCAGCTGTTTATGAAATTTGAGTTGGCTAGCGATTTGTTGCAGTAAACATTAAAACAAGAGATTGAATGAAATATACTTTTATGCAGCTTTCAAGATTACTTTCATTGCGGTTAATTTGAAAGAGGTAAAAATTGAACGAATCTCGCGGTGAGCTCATTCATTTCCGATATAAAATAATTCTGATGTACATATAATCTGGAAATGTATCGATGCATTTGATTAATCATTAAAATATCAGTTGAATAACCAACTCAATTTTTGAGCGTGATTGCGGTAAAGGATTAGGTTTCATTAGGTTTGGGCAAAAAACAAGACGGCGATTGTTACACATCAACACATATATTTTGTTTTTGCAGTTTGCATACATACGATAAACAGTACAGTGTAACGCGTTTCTCAAAGTATGGTACACTAGAAAATCGTATTATTCGCTACTACAGTCGCTAGTAAACTTACGTGTTTTTTTTTCTTATATTCTTCACTTTTATGACCATATTATTGCGCTCGTACAAGAATCATAAAAAACAAATCGGATCGTACAAAAGTAGGGAATGACTGTTTTTTTTCCTCTTTCGCCATTATTATTCCTCATTATCGAGTTTTTTTTTCTTTTTCGTTTCATTTTTTTTTATATTCTCGGGAAGACGTGCCTACTTTGTACGCGCTATTGCCAGAAAAAATGCGATTTTGCATCGGCTTTTCAAAATCTAGTTTCATCTTTATATTTTTTTTTTTATATTTTAGATCTCTTCCAATGAATTGTTTTTCCTTTTCTTTTGGGTTGTTGTTGCACAGCGAATAAAAAAATCGAATAAAAACGATTTTCGTCGGAGAGAATCAAGTAATAAAGAATACAGCTTTTCTGAGTGTATATAGATGTGTAGAAAGATGCCGCTTAGGGGCGAAATTCCAAACGATAAGAACTGCGCAAACCTGCTGCGTCTCACATTTTTCCTGACTTACACGATCGGTTGGGCGAGTATACTAACATTCAATTAATAACTACAGCATCCTTGCTTCTTTAAACTTTACTTTGTTTTTTTTTCTTTAATAATCTTATTTTTATTCTTGTCCAAGTAAAAATGACAATTTTTTTTATTCAGTGTGAAAAAAATGAACTTTCAAAGTTTTCACTCTTCTGCACTCGAATCATCTCTCTCTCAGCAGATCATTGATCACGCGTTGTAGTTTATGTATGATTTTTCTTTTTTTTTTTTTTGTTTCAAGAGCTGAAAGCAACGCGCATTTCAGCTCCGCTCACATTCTTTCGCAGTTTCAAACATACTCACTGATACTCATAGCAATCAAGGTTTCAATCATTTGAAATTGATTTCGAAATCGCATGCACAAAAGGTTCGTTTTTCTCTTGACACGTAGCAAGTAGAAGTAAGGTGAACCTAGCGTCAAAGATAAAAATACAAAAAAAAAAATCTTATTTTGGGGCAAAAATAAAAGGAAAAAGAAAAATCAAATGAGAAACCAATTGGTTCACAGCATAATTGGCATTGGTAGGTGGACTTACCGACACGTTGAGAAAAAGCTACCGGGATCGTACATCTCGACTCGATTCTTAATTAGAATTCTATCCTGAGTGTGCATAAATAATGTGCATAACGAGTCGGCGTTTCACAATCAAATCTTAAGTGGGAGAAATGAATAATAAAAAAAAAAAAAAAATAACGCATCAATCGAGAAGTTGTCGCGAGCATTCAGGCACGTCCGCAGTTTAAAAATTTGAAAATGCCGGCGTTTCGGCAGATTCGACAATTGTCGAAGACCACAAGAGTCTTCGACAAAGGACGTTACGGAGCTGGCAACAATTTCCCCGCCAATTGACATGCGCATTTGCTTACAATTACTTTTCCAACGCATGCCAATTCTCCATTCCTTTCTTTTCATTTACCTTTGTACAAATATATTTATATGTATTTACAAAAAGACTTATGCGTCCAGGGCCGCAATTTAATATGTTCGCTTGCTACATCGATTATTACAAAAAAAAAAGAAAGAAAAAAATAATAATGAAAAAAAAAAAAAAGAAACGTTAATTAGAAATAGAAAGTAAGTGGTGCCCTGGAAGCGAGCGAAACACACGATTTCCCCATTTTAAAAAACTTTTCAGACGTAGCGAGTGTGTGGTTCCTATATGTCGGGCGATGTTTTTTTCATCGGGTAAATGAAAAACCAAAAAGCCCTCACTTAAAGTCTAGCGTTAAACTAAAGTGTGAACAAGTTCTTCTCCTTTTCCTTTGATGTGTTTACATAGCCGAACGAAGATACATATATATAGTACTTTATTTTTTTCTCTTAATTCATTCTCCTTTTACATACTCTTTATTCAGCCAGTCGACATCGACAAAAATTTCGTGGAGCAATTCTTTGCGTAGTCTCTTTTTCTCTCGTTGCAACAGGTTTGTCTTTTCATTCGTCTATAACGATCCGTTTTATTACAGAGCATTCCGTGCCGAATGTTGGTTAACTGCGAACTCTTTAACGTTTGTTCTCGTTTCTGTTTGTTTTTCATCTAGAGATATGAAAAACCGGAAAGCCCTCACTTTAAAGTCTAGCGTTAAACTGAAAATGAAGACGATTTTATTTAAGTTCACATCGTCGAATGAAGATATTTTTCTGTTTTGTATATTTTTATTTTTCAGCCCGTCGACATCGACAAATTGCGGAACGATTCTGCGTAGTCTCTTTCTCGTTGGTGTATTTAAAGGTTGGTCTTATTTGTTTATTGTTCACTTCTTTTTTATTTTTTTGACAATGCCATTTACTAAGATATATTTTTAAAAAATGGGGGATAGCGGGGGGCATAATAAAGTAAACGAAACGAGATACAAAGCAACGCGGTATACGTCACTGCCTCGGCCAAAAAATGCGTATCCGAGGCTGTTCGTTATGACTTGTGCATTAAATGTAAAGAACATAATTTAATGGAAAATGCAATGTAAGATTCATTTTGTACATTAAAAGATGCTAATTTTCTCAATCATACGATTTCTTTTTTCTTTCATAATAATAATTATAATAATATATAATGTAATATGTACACATATACACAATGTACAGAAAACCCAAGAACGCTGGGCTAAAATGTCCGTCATGTTTAATTATATAATACAAGGGGGCAAAGTATAGAAAGGATAAAGTAAGAATGATAAAAAAAAATAAAATAAAATAAAATAAGGATTAAAAGCGTTCGATTAATCGATATTCGAACAACGCAAACGAAACGACGGTGACGTTTAAACATGCATCAAAGCAGTCGCTTATCAACGACGGTAAAAAAAAGGGGAGAAAGAACAAATAAAAAAAATGTAGAACAATGTAATAAAAATCGCAAAATTTTCAGAGTCGCAACTGCGTATTCGCGGAAGAATCCAAAAAGAATACGCATTACAAATACAATGAAGATAAAGGCGATCGAGCCTAAGTACAAACCCAAAGTTGGGCACAAATCATCGGTTTTCGTAGCATATGACGATTCGCGGCGCTCGCGCGATCGCATCCTTTCCTCTTCGTCGCACACGTCCTTATTTATTTCCTTCCTCACTCTTTTTTTTTTGTTGATTTTTTCATCTGTTTTTCTTATTTATCAGCGCTTCTTATATCTTCTCGCTCCTTTTTTTTAGCTTCCTTACAGGACTCGGGTTACATATTTACAAAAACCATGCCAGTCGTCGAGTTCGCCAAAGACTTCTGCTCAAGTCCGACAATCGCTCGTTCGAGAAACAATACAAAAAAAAAGACCGTACCTCTCCGATGCAAAAAATTTACAGATCGACGAGGCCCGTGGCCGGGCGACGCCGCTTACCAAAACGAAATAAAAAAAAAATAGAAAAAAAAAAGACCAATAGATTTCTCTCTGAAAAGACAAGGTTACCTCAATCACAGCGCATCGCATAAAGCCACATATCAACATCTTCGGCCTAGCAAAATGTCGGCTGGCAAACAAACGGCCAATCCGACAGCCTCTCCCGTTATACACGTCGCCTTCGCTTATATTTTTTGTTCAGCATACATTTTTTTTTGTTATTTAGCGCGCGCGCGCGCGCGTGTGCCTCGCCCCCCTCCATTTATCTCGATTTTTCTCTCTTTTACAAATCGCTCGCGTCACGCGCGTCTCTTTTCGGCCAAAAAAAGGGGGGTTAGGGTAAAAGTAGCCACGTGCGTTTGCGCGAGCTCCTTCACACCCGGGATTCCCCCATTTCGCCACAACAAGATTCGAGGCGGCTGCGGCGGCGGCACACACGCTTTTACGGTGCACGCGCGAGTCTCGCCAAAAAGTGTTGGTGGGCTACAATCCAACAATGAGACTCTCCACCGTCGTGTGTCACAAGTCGTCCGGGGGAGACGTTAAGAAAATTTGAGCCTTGACCGTACACGTGCGATTCCTTCACGCTTAGGGTGGGTCGTCCCTTTAAGTCTCGCGCTCCTTCTTCACCTTCAGTCCTGTGCTCGCCGTGTCCTCGCCGAGGATCGTCGCGATCTCGCCTTGCATGAAGGCCCACGGCACCGAACTGTTGGCCAGGGGGCACTTTTCGCCGCTTGGGCAGTACACCTGTAACGCCACAAAAATCAAAATTAACGTTTTTCTCATATATCATCGTTTTGATTTACACTTGTGATTTGGTCATCGATTTGAATACAACTATTTTACCTAGTTTTAAAAACTCTCTTAGAAAATATCAAATGTCAAAACAGATAGTATATGCAAGGATCGATTTAACGCAAAAGGAAGAAAGGCTATATAGGATTGTTAGTTACAGTGATGCGGACCTCTGAACCGGCGCCCTGGCGCTTGATGCTGTCCCGGCTGCAGGGGAAGCAGAACTTGTGGTGGGGCACACTCGGGCACTGGACAAAGTGGGTGTCCTCGAGTCTCTCCTGGCAGAGGGTGCACTTGAGGGTGGGCGCGGCGACCGGCTCGGCACCCGCCGGCTGCGTGACCGCGCCCTCCGTCGACGTCGTCACGGTCGTCGAGGACACGTGCCGCGAGCCGCTCGACCTCCTGCCCGACGGTCCTGCAATCCAAGGAGACAAAGAAAACGCGTGAGCCATTTGATTAACGCCAACGATTCCATCCGCAAACGGCATCGGACCGTCGTGTACGAGACTTACCGGAGCTATTGGGGCTGTGCTGGGAGCCTCTGGAGGCGCTGCGCTGCTGTGCGTTGGGCGCGGTGGTCGGTGGACTTCGGCTGGTCGGGCTCGGGTTGTTGGGCGGCTGAGGCACAGGCTCGGGGGACGTCAGATTGTCGGCCACGGACATGAGGGCGGCCATCGGGGACGGACCGCTTCCAGAGCCCTGAAACATTCGTAGCGCATAGTTCTCGCGTCAGTCGAGCTTTCAATTATTGTTCACACTATATGTGTATATACACATATACATTCTAAAGATTATAAATACGTGCGTCCGAGTGTGTGGGTGTGCATTTGCGTAAAGCAGAGATTTTACTCTCAATTACGTTGCCGCGGCTGTGAGTACATCGATAATATATATATAAATGGATGAAGAGGAAAGAGTAGTATCGCGTGCCGAGATAAGCGTCGAGGTTCTGTATTATATTTAAAAAGGCAAATACGTCGATGGTGCGTAAGTATGAAAAGCAATTGTGTACCGATCGATCGGTGTGCTTTCGAGTGTTTTTTCTTTTCATCCTTCTTTTTCTTTTCTTATAACATCCAAGATTACGAGCGCGATCGAGCATCGCGATGTACATACGATAGATTGAGTCATGCGTGTAAAGAGTGAGAAAAGTCGTCATCTCACTCGATCGATCACCGCGCGCGGCTATCGTAGATAATACATTACTAATACGCCATTCAGCGAGCATCGTTTGATAATTATCAATTATCAATTATCGAAGCGATTATAATCGTTCCCGATGCGCGTCATTCTCGATCCGGATTAGATCGTACCTATAGATTATATATACATAGCCGGCATACACTGCACGAGATACACACTGCACCAAAAATAACATTGTATATTGAAAAAGCGCATATATCCAATACTTGCACACGTGTTCGAATACTGTCCAGAAAGGTAATATCGGCAGTTACGAAGCGAATAAACAGAAGCTGGTTGTCAGCCGATAAGACGGATCGCGTTGCATCACTCCCCCCCCGAAAACGGCGGCTGTGCGACCTACGTTTCATAAAAAGACGCTCGATGGCTCTTATCGGAGCTGCATCTTTGCGAGCACTTGTATTGCGCGATTTGCGCACGATAGCTGGAATTTTATAATAGGGTGGAAAGTGTTGAGAACATCGAAGTGCAAAGTAATCAAGCGTGAGTCTCTATCGGGTCGGTGAAACATTACCAGCTCCGCGCAGGTTAAAAGTTAATAATAAAAAAGAGCATATGGTTGAGAGGCGAGTGTCCAAGTCCTTGCGAAATCTTTTTCTTTTATACATATAGAGAAAGCGCAGCGATAAAGATTCAATCGCTTTGTTATAACAACGATCGCGACGGGTGACCAGCAGCGTTTGTCGATAAGGTAAACGTCCCCGGTATATCCGAACCTGCGACCATTTGTAACGTAAACAAAATCTGTCAATAAAACTCTATGGCAAACTTATATATACTTTGCAACATTTTAGTTAACGATAAATCATATTATTTTAATCTGGGTTTCACTGGGTATACACCGGTACGTTTACCTTAACTTTTTTCCAGTATCTTTGGATGTATCGGCTTGTCGCGAAAGTCGATCGAATTTTAGTATAAATATTGATATAGTGGGTTTGTTTTCGTGTATGGCGGGAGTTCAGGACTGTTACGAGTTTCGATCGATCGTGAGGATTTTATTTTTCCGATTGGCCCAAAGATCGTATCTATAGGCGCTATAGTTTCCCTCTCTTGAGTTTTTCATAGTATACAAACAAAAGCCGACGCACTGTTCGACACTCTCGGACGATTAAGTGATCGAGCTCTTGGTTCGACCTTCCGTGTGCAAATTCACGTCGCGCGTCTTTGCATTATTTATATAAGATTGCCGCGGAAATTTCGTGGCGATTAATTTGCGATTCGAATGCATGTATATGGACGATTGATATGCGGCGGGTATAGCTTTCGACATTTTCAGAATCGTTATGGATTTTGATTAAGTTATTCAGTGTAACAAGTCGATATTAGTATACAGAATTTTAGTAAGAGTGATGACAGGGCAAGCATTGGTTATACAGTTATTCGAGAATTATTTTTGAATATGTTATTTTGGTTAAAAAATATATAGGATACAAAACCATTTAGAGTAGATATATAATGACATTTTTAGTAGAAAGTGTGGGAAAATCCGACGCGCGTACACCGACGAGAGTTTGATTACTGATTTACAATGCAATTTTCGCATTGACGAATCGAAAATGGGCGTCGCACTCACGGAATACCATCGTGCACACAGAAAGTAAGTGAAAAATCCCACACTTCACTCGAACCACATGTAAATATCAACCCAGTCAAGCGTAGGAAAAAGGTAAAAAAAAAAAGAAAAGGGAGGCTGTTGTCTATAACTAACCTGATGATGATTGGACTGCTGTCCATCCTGTGCAGCCTCCTGAGCGGATGGCGGGGGCGGCGGTGGTGGACTCGTCCTGGGACGGAGAGGCGAGCCTCCGCCGTTGGTCGCCACATTGGCAGGCGCCAGAGGTATGGACGGGCCTACGTATGCACCTGGAAACATACACAAAGAGAGCGGCCAAGCTCAGTTCAAATTGCTCCACCACATGAACTCGATGTCGCTCGAGATTTCCCCGCGTGCAATATGGCTTTACGAGTGTTATACGGATGCTGGAGTCCCTTGCATTCGACGAATATACGCGGCTTTCGGTATATGCGTAATTAGCTCAATCGTGTATGTTAATCAAAGAGTGAGTCGGAGCCTCGAAAATAGGCTCGCGTTATACAGCGCTGAATGTCCGATTAGGGTTGCGTCTGTCTCTCTCTTTTTCTTTTTGTTTCGTTTATTCGGCTCGCGTCTAGGGCCGTATCTATATATATACGCGCAAAGACACGAATTCCGCGTGGCATGCTAAGCGCGAAAAACGCGATGAGGAGAGAGAGAAAGGCCATTTATATATACGCGTGCAGATCTAATCGTCGATGCTTAGCGCGCCACGGTCGCCTGTTCCGCTCGACGATGGCGGAGGCGGCGGATCGCTAAACGTTTATAATAGCGGCATTTTTATTCCGGCAGCATCGTGCAACAACGACAGTCCCCGAGCTTTTCTTCGAGAGACTTATACAGGCGAGGCTCATTTAAATGCCGCGGATCTTTTTTGTTTAGCTGTAGAGACTACTATCGAGCTCTGCGAAGTTTCGGTGGAAGTTTCGCACTTGTTTTTGGCGTACAGCGAATGAGATGGAAAAGGGTGTGTATGTGTGTGGGTGTCGATAATAGTGTCGACGGCGGCATCGTGTGTGGAGAAAAAAAAATTCCATTCTTATCTCTGTTGACAATATCTATATTTGCTCATATACATACTCGTCTCTGTTATTTAACGTTCGTTTTAACATTTAAATGAAAGAGCTGTACGTTATTTACTAGCATCTCTCACGAGAGAAATAAAACAGCTTGTATTCCGTCAAACGCGTGAAAAAGAAAAATCCGACGTCGCCAATCGAGGGAGAATCGCTCAAAACGTTCCTGCTAATTCCTGCGACTCGTTGCAGTCTATAGGCCGAAACGGTATATCATTCCGTATCGTCTCGCACAGCAACCAGCCTACAATCAGATGTAAGTAGCATGCAAATGCGAGAAGATTTCCTTTCTCGCCGAGAGAAACATGCGCATATATATACGCGCAGTAACCGGCGCCGATCGACCGTAAACGGACTTTGGCTGATTGAGAATAAGCCCGCCGTGTTTGATTTGCTGCGACACACTGTTTAAGCTGCTGCTGCTCCACGCATTTCTTTTATATTTAATCAAACGTTTTTATTATATAGCCACTTGCTGGAATTGTTGTGTATATACTGCGTTGGTATAGATTTCTTTTTTTTTTTTCGAACTTTTAGTTTGCCCTTTTATCGCGGTTGGAACGTTATTTACGCTATCTTTCCCTTAGCTTCCTTGTAAGGATTATGGGGCCGCTCGTGCGGTGTATATACTCGAGACGTCATCGCGTCAACGTAACTCCATCGCTAATAAGGACACAACTTTCGATTTCAAGTTTAGCGCGAGCCTCCGCAGCCCATACGCGGTGTATTTATTCATTTCGCAATTCAGCGAATCAACGCGCATTTCTGTCATTTATATGTACACGCTTCCTCCGTAACAGTTTATTCTTTCATCGAGAGCGGCTTTTATCTCCATTCTTCGAATGTACTAACGACTTTTCTATCGCTCTCGTCTCTCTCCTATTTATTTTCCTGTCATTCTTTCGTAACGTTTCTGGAATTCCTCTTTTTCCATGTGTTATTTTTCTTGTCCGCATAGTTTCGTACGTTCATTTTCTTCTTCTTTTTTTTTTTATACCGGTCTGAAGTCTCGCGTAATTAGTTTCTTTTATATGCTGAGATAAATGGCGATATGTTGAGCTTGAAAAAAGTCTGTCATATATACGCGAGAGTAATTTTGATTGTAAAACCAATTGTATATATTCAATTAGAAAAAGACCGGTGTTGAACAACCGTTATGTGAATTAATTAATCAGCAATAGATATCAGATTGATACCTTATGTTATATAGTATTACCATTTATTATATTCGAAAGTTATAAAATAAGTTTTTACCTCTACAATTTTCAAAGCTATATAAAATTGACATATAATAATAAAAATCTAAGAAGAATACAAGAATAAAAGTTAATTTCAGTCAATGATATAAGTCATATTTTTACCGAATCAATGTAAAATTTAATTTCATTATAGTCACTTTCCTATAATTTCGTCCAAATCAATTCATTTCACTCGCGCGAAAAAGTGCGCATCGGTCTGATTTAGAATTAAGATAGGATAAGGCCGATAGCAAAAGTAGAAAAGTTATTGTATAAAGCTTGACCACTTGCCCTAATGTAGCATGTATATATATACCCACAAGAGAAAATGCGTCACACACACGAGAGCAGAGGCACACGTAGCTTACATTATGCGCAGCTAAGCTGGCAGCAACCGGTCTCTCTCTCTCTCTCTCTCTCTATTCTAGGCACTCAGCAACTCTGACGTAACACACACGCGCTGATAAACTCGCCGGACGCGACGTATATATATATATATGCAAGCGCCTCCTTTTTCAAGCCGCCACAGCCGCTGCTGCTGCTGCTGCAGACATATTACAATCCTTTCCCTTTCCGTTTTCGCGCCCTGCGTCAATGTGTGTGTTTATACTAGCGGCGATACACCTTGATTATAGATAGCTCTGTGCTTTCCTTTTTCTTTTTATTGTACTGCATGCATTTTGTGCTATCGTCAAAACATTTGAAATGAACCTTAATTGATTTATTACATCATTTTTAATGAATGTCTAGCATTAACATTAACATCGCAAATATTGAAATGATTAAAAACTAACGTCAAATTATTAAACTTGTAACTATCGTTCTTTAATTATTCAATTTTTATATTTTAATCTCATTTATATATTTCGCTCCTATATAATAGCATTGAACAATCAATATCACACAGACTTTATTTTGGCTTCAGTTCTTTCGTTTATCCATTCTTGGACAGTGTTTTTTTATTAAATATATAAGGCTTTCGTTGAATGTTTATAGAGTATTTTATGTTTTTGTTTTGACCTCGCGATACCAGCTCCATTCGAGTCCTCGGTATTACAAGTATGCGCAGACACTTTTCACGCCTCGAAGGTAAATCCGCAATCGCGGACGTTCGTTTATCGCTGTGCGCGAAAACGCTATATTCACGCCACGTATATACAAACGAGCCTCGCACGATCGCACAATGAAATGATTTTTATTTCCCGAGCATGCGGCAGAGAGGTCTTACTGTAAATCCTGACCTAATTTCATTGGGAAAATTATTATTCAGCACCTCCTCCCGCCGCTTCGTGTTCTTTTTTTATTTTAACGACGGCCAGCTCTATGAGTCACACGATAAATACAAGTGACTCATGAATTATTGCACTTTTAAGTGTTTTCAGCTCTCTCGCGGTCATTAATAGTAAACAAAAAAAAAACAGAAACTCTCGACAGTATAGTTACTGTCATTTAATTCCATTCTTTTTAACGATGTTTTGTGCAGCGTGTATCTCTACACCTCGTAAAAAGAAAAGAGTCGCGCGTAGCAACATGTTAACTATTTTCGGTCGCACGCGCATTTATTTATCATTTGCGAAATCCCGATTTCAAACATTCAAAAACTCGTCTTCGCAGCAGCGGAATATTCCAAAACCTCGAGCAACGCAACAGCGGCAGCAGCTAAAAGCAAAAACCTCTTTTTTTTCCCTCTCTTATTAGGGCTCGCGGCAAACATCGCTCTCAAAATTACCCGTATATATGCCCGGGGCACGAGTACACAGGCATATGTGTGTGTAAGCGGCCAGCCAGGAATCATTAAGCGTGCTAATAAGCGCCGAGAGAGAGAGAGAAAGAGCCGGCAGCCGGCGACAGTGCGGCACGTGGGCATATATAGAGAGGGAGAGCGCCGCACGACAGCTGTTAGCGGCGCTCGAGACATCAGGTGATTTTCCGCGATGTGTCGCTACTGCTGCTACTGTGCGCGCGCGCGCGCCGCCCGACCGCTTCTGCGATGTTTGAGCTGCTTCGATCCGCGACTGACTCGCTCTGGAATTCTCTCGCTCTCTCTCTCTCTCTTGCGCGCGCGCGTTTCACAACTCAGCGCTCCATTTATCTTTTCGCTCAGCTGTCGCTTATAGAAGACGACCGCGAATCGCGGGTGCATCGCGATGAACTCTTTAAAAATTGAATGGATCGTATTAATTGCTTTCGATGCTTCTTATACGGGAACCGTCACATGCAATTCGCAGTTCCGCGCGGAATGTCCGTCAAAACAAGTATTGCTAATCAACGTTTATCAAGTAGCAGACGGCTGCGAATTTAAAAATTTTGCATCATACATCGGTATGCATATATATTCCAGACTCTAGAGACGATCGTCGCGGCAACACGTGAGCGCGTCATATCAGCAGACGGCTACACCCAGCAAGAGAAAGAGAGAGAAACACTGCAGAGCGAGCGAATGGAGGCGTCGGAAGTCGCGTCGAGTGCCGACTGCCGAGAAACAGCCGAGCACGTGATCCACGGGGGCCGCGTGTCTTTGCCGCCGCCGCCGCCGTCGACGTTGTTGTTGCTGTTTTTTTTCTCTCTCTCTCTCCCCCCCCCCCTCTTTTTAATAGCTCTCGCGCAGCTGTTGCTGGCCGAGAGAGCGAGCGGCCCGGCAGAAAAGGAAAAAAAGCGCCGTCGCCGCTTCCTTTGTGTCTGTTTGCGCGATGCGCGCTTTTAAATTCGGGGGGAGGGGCATAATACACCTGACGCAGCTGCGGTTTGTATCGTCGGCTTTTTATATATATACGTAGGTTTAATGCGAGCGAATTTCCGGGACGATTTGCATTTTTCGATGCCTCGGCGCGATGCCGGTTGTGTATATATATTTTTTTTATTGTATCGTATCGTATCGTATCGTATATAGGCGTGTGTGTGCCTTTATTTGTTTTGGGCGATGCGCTACGGTTGGAGGCTGTTGTTTTTTTCAGGCGGATGCATTGGGTTTTCTTTTTTTTTAAGAAGCTTTTTGAACGATTGTGTCCTCTTTACTGGGAATTTTGTAGTATTTTTAATATGCTGATTTCGTGTAATTTTTGGATACATCGATATTTTCATTATGTGTGATTGTTATCATAAATTGATTGCAGGAAGGAAAATATTTCAAGTTGAGTTAGATTTGTTATTTGAAAATTCGAGGTTATGAAGACAGACAAATTATGGAGAAGAAGCGTTAAATTATTTAAAGATTTACATTAAGTTAAAAATACACTGAATTAATATTTGCAATAAATAAAACACACAATCCAATAACGGCGCCTTATATTTTACACACTGCACACAGTATGTATATATATAGAGAGAGAGAGACTATAAAAATTGAAAGTTTCATCAGAAAAAGCAAGGCCACGTCTACCGGACGAGATGGAATCCCGCGGGGAGAGCCCGAAATCAAGTTACCACAATAATTCCGGAGCAGATAAAACGGAGTCTCTCTTTCCTCGTCCCCACCACTTCGACACACCAAAGAAAGAATCTCAACGAAAACAAAACTCAAATAACAACGCAAAAAAAAACAAAAAAAAAAAAAAAAAAACCGCACCATCACGATTAAAGCAAACGACTTTTTGCGTAATTCAAAGAATTTCTAGAGGCTGAGGGAGCTCGTAAACGCGGGCGTATATAGCTGCGCGATTACGATTCCCGACAGACACACGCGCACGAAGCCACACATAAAGACGCGCTCGCGCGCGCCACTATGAGCGGCACAGAGGCAACATGTGATCGGTACTTTTCCGTGACGACACACGAGAAGCTCGAGCGCGACGACGATACCCCCCCCTATAATACGTGTGTGTGTATGTGTGTGCGCGCGGCACCGGACGAACGCCGAAGATGATACGTTTCAACGCCGCGCGGCTCGCCGTAAATAGAATCGAAACGAGATAGAGAAACAGAGACAGAGACAGAGAGGGGAAAGGGAGGGGGGAAGTCGTGCACGTTCCACCATCGTCAGCTTACTTATACGCGATATAGAGAGCGCACTTTATCGCGAAACCGGCCTTTGTATAGGATTGTTTGATTCGTCGCGTCGGCGAACTTTTTACACTTTATTCACGTGCGCGCGCGCGCGCTCCCGATTTTCTGCAGAACGCCGGATTTAAGAATATGCGCATATTGTTGGGAGAGAGAGAGAGAGAAAAGAAAGAATATGAAGAAGAAGTAAAGCGGCGCGTGCGGTAGCGTTTATTTTTCGCCGAATGTCTTAAAAATAGTCGGACCGCGAGCACGAGAAGAAAAGGGGGATAGCTCGGCGCGGAATGAGTCGTCGTCATCCATACTACTATACATATATATACAACGACACACACGTGCCTAAAGCGTCTCTCTCGAGCGACACCCGATGGAATGTGAAAGTCCATTTCCACCTTTGGCTATATCAGCTGCTCGCGAGTATCCCAGCTCTACTCGACACACCGGCCTCTCTCTCTCTCTCTCTCTCTCTCTCTCTGTTTTTTTAGATCAGCGTATACTTATAAACCTTCCGTTTCTGGTGGATGACGATGGCGTTGCGCAACATACCCTGGATCTCTCTCGCAGCGGCGGCGTTTTATTCCGGGAAGAGCAATTGGTGAAACTCTATCGTTTATTTGGACTTTGGTGCGCGCCAGCTGGTTAAGTTTGATTCGGGCAGGAGGAAAGAAATACGAGTTATTTTGCTGATGTTTTTTTTTTCTGCGCGGCGGCGGTGGCGGCGAGAAACTCGTTAGAAAGTTTTGGAGTCGAGTTTGAAGAAAAGAACGAGGTCGTGTGTTTTTTTTTTCTACTTTTGAATACACGTGCGGATTTGACGGGAACTGTACATACGTATGCGTATTTCAAGTTACAAACGGCAATTATTGTTGATAAGTTGAAAATCGTTTTATATACAATGCGAAGTACACGTTAAATTAGTTGGCCAATATTCAGCCTCGAGTGTGTTCGTTTCATGAATGAAGCGCGCGGGCGCAGCGTACGTAACTCGTCGTACAGTTAAATCCATCCAATTTTTATATACTCTCTCGCCATTCATATTCAACGCCAATTTATAGTATGACCCAATTCGGACATTTTAAAAGAAATTTACGCTCGTTGCAGCAGCAGCCGGTCGTATATCGGCAACACATCGGGAACACACAGCACGTGTGCAAATAGCTGCGCGCGTGCGCGCGTCAGATTACGTAATGAGCTGTGCCTTGCGCGCCTTTTATCTCGGAATTTCAAAGTTACGATCTTAATTGAATCGTTGCGTGACTTTCGTTATCCATCTCCGAATCTCTTTTAGAAAACCAAACGATTCAGGATACACGCGTGTGTGTGTGTGTGTGTGTATGTATCTGCTCGTGTATATGACCATAGGGTTTAAAAGCGTAAGCGATGTTGTTTTTTCTTCTTCTAAAATTAACCTAATCTAAAGCTGTACATCTATACACCAGCTTGTCGACTGCCGTTATATTTATTTTAGAAACTATAAACGTTATTTACGTCTCTATATACGCTGATAATAACAGATATCTTGATTTTTTTTTTATTCCAGAATATTTCTGATTTACAACCTCACAACACGACTGTGTTGTTACTGGCATTTCGTCCTCGAATCGACTCGCACAAGGAGCGCGCACGCGTCTACAGGGACGCAATCAACGGAAATAAAATCTCGGTCCGAAACGAAGAGCAGCAGTCCGTCTCTGTACTAACCCAGTATAAATGAAACAAACGTAGAAAGGATATATAGACGCGATGGTCGAGCGCGAGCCAAAGTCAGTATATGCAGAGTCAACGCGCAGCAGCTCGTACCGTGTGTAGCTCTTATTATCTCGTCCTCGCGATATATCAAACGGAAATCGCGCGCGTATGTGTGTGTGTCTGCGATGTGATAACACACATTGTTTTTGAAAATTCAAGCTGTTCGAATTTTTATATAGTTGAGCGCAAATGATCGTGAAAACATAGTCAGTATCTAGAAAATGATTCCGTTTTACTTTTGTACGACGGTGTCGCGGTGACGTAACCCAACCCGCAGAGAGCGGCTCGAGTATATAGACTTGAATAAGCAATCGACACATATATATGTATATACGGGGAAGGAGGCGATAGCGAGTCGCGTATACGTATTGTTCGCGCGCGTATGATGTTACGTTGGTACAACAAGGCCACTATACAAAGTCGAGCTCCTCCGTATATACATGCTATATACCGCAGAGACACGCGGGTCTCTCGGCTATGACTCAACCCTTTCCCCTCCTTTCCCTCCCCCCAACGACGACGAAATTTATCATTTCGTTCTTCCGAGCTCATTCCGTTAAATCCTCCAAATATAGTAATGCTCAGTGAGAGAATGTTGTTTTTGCACCGAACAATGTCGCGAGATACCGCGCGAAGGAGATTGAAATTTTGAAGTTTCTATGTGTGTGGTGTTGCTAGGCCAAGAGCGAGCGCGAACGGGATCTCTCCTTCGCGGCGCGCGACTTTACGCGAGCTCATTACGTAACGCGAAACATTCGATTCGACCGCGAGACTAAGGTGTATCAGGCCGTTACACATATGAGTTGATAATAGAATCGCGCGAGGCTGGAATATTACAAACTTTGAACCTCCCGTTTATTATGTATTGCGATCAATATAGAGGGATTAAACATTTGTATATATGCGGAACATATCGTACATTATTAAATACTGGATGTAAGGATCTGGTCTGCTGCTTCGGTGTCCGCGAGACCGAGTGTACATATAGAAATCGACTGATCGCGGGCTCGCCGGGCGCGACGATGACGCGTAGATCAGCGGTCGCAGCAGAAGCCAGTGCGTAATGAGTCAGCGCGACTCCCTTGATCTATACGCTGGCGTATACACCACCACGCATTGTGCACACGATAGCGCGCGGCGGCTCTGTTTTTTTTTTTGTTGTTGCCGTTGCGCTTGCGAAACGTCGTAACGATCGATCGGTGGACTTTGACACTCCGCTCGCTAACTTCGTTCTCTCCCTCTGCGTTTCAATCTTTATAGATGTATATATATCTGTTTATTACTGGCGCAATTTCGCGGAAACTACATGGCTATTACTAATTTTTACACATCCGTTCTCGACGCCTCTTTCTGTACGAGTAATGAGAAAAATATAGTAATGCGCAGGATGTGGACTGATACTGAATCCAAGTTTGCACGCACTTGGTTTACATGGAAGTATATAGTTTTTGATCCGCTGATGATAAAAATAGCTAAAACCTCTAACCCAGGAGCGCGGCATTCGAAACTATACATTACGTTCTCGCATAACTATTTATAATAATGCGAGCGAGCGACAAACGTGTCGGTGCCACGCGAAAGAAAGCCTTTCATCGCGATATATAAAACCAAGGAATACAAAGACCGCGAAAGCCTACATCTACCGTTTAAAAGTTATATAGCCGACCAGCTTTTTTCCCCCCCATGATTCCCTTCTATATATCGTCGCATTCGCGCATGTACATGCACGTGGCAATTCGATTGACCGGCCGCTCTGCAGAGACTTTGCCAGACCAGAAGCGCTGTACATATAACGACGACGAACAACTGTGTATAAGTGGGAGTGACGCAAGACGTGTGGTATACGCACGCGAGCGCGAAGAAAACCCAAAGCGGCGGCGGTCCGTGACTCCAACCGATACACGGGTGCGCTTATTTTCCAGCGCGCACGAACCTATTTACCTCCGTGCTAAAACCTCGCTTCGTCTGCAAATTGCGCTTATCGGTAAAAAAGGATGGTCCATGAGTATAAGTATTTGCGCGATCGAGACAAGTGAGACGCCGCCCTCGCCACGAAGCTACGAGATTCGATTTTCCAGCAGTGTAAATGTATTGGAGATAGTCCAGAAATAGAGAGAGAGAGAGCCCAGATTTGCCGCTTATTTTTAGCGCATCTTCGTCGTTTCGTGTGCATGCAGAAAAGGGCCATAGAGGGCGAAGCGAATGAATAAACATCGATCGAATCTAACACGCGAGCATCGCAATAACAACCGTTAATGAAATTGTGCACACACATTGTGCTGGGTGAGGAATGCGCACGCAGACTTGTCGCCCAGAGACTCGATGAGATATATACATAATACGTAAGTCAGCTGGGTGACGCCGGTGCGTCGGCCGATCGATTAAAGAGACTCGCTCGCTCGCGCGCGCGCTATTGCCAAACGCGAAAACGCGACTTTATATATATATATATATGCCTCACTTGCGCAACTTTCGCCAACACGTGTATAGCATCATCTCTTTCGTGTGTGCCAAAGCGGAGAGACGCGTTCAATTCAAACGCGGATTAAAACTTATCGATCGACTTTGGTCATTCTGGAAATATATAGACCGACACAAAAGGGAGAGAACGGAGAAACGAATGTGATTCTCACCGCGAACGATTGAACGGCAAATGACAATAGTCGGAGGACGCGTGTGTGCGTGGCGCCGACGTATATGCCACAAGATATATCGACGTAAGCGAGATCGCGGATTATATAGATTCGGTGGCGATCTGCCAATATAAAGCGATGATTTGCATATCTTTTTCAAAGTACTGCCTGGTGTGTATATATGCACGAGATATAGACGAGAGGAGGGATTCTCGGAATTGCCGTTTGGACGCACGCGAGAGTTTAAAAATGAACCGACCGATCGAATAATCGCTCGCCCCGGTCTAAATTCGACTAGAGAGAACTCAGCGTGCCTCGCCCATGTATATAAACTGTCTCTCTCTCTCACGAGAGAGAGACTTTCAAATATCAAAAGCCTGCGACCGAAAGAAATAGAGTTGACGGACAAACAAACCAATAAACTTATTTATATCGAGTCGAAAGATAGTATAGGGGAATTGACACACACACACACACACACACAGTCTGCAGAGCTTATCGGTCCGCGCGCGAGCAGCGGCATTGATTAACACTTATCCAAGCGAGTCCGAGAGACGCGGTGACCTTGAACAGCTGGACAACTCCTGGACACACGTGGGATATACAGCGGCAGAGGCGCGCGAACTATCCAATTGTTAAAAGTTTGAACAAAAATCATCGGTCGGCCGCCTCGAGATGTCAAAGGGGAAAGACGGGTGTGTAAACGCGAGGCGCACGAAGAGAGAAAGAGAGAGTGATTTAATTATAAACCTTCTCCTTTTTGCAGTCAAGTGGAGCTTGCAAAATTTATTGAGCATTACGATGCTCCCTTGGATTGACGTCATAGCTTTGGCCATTTTTAGTGCTGCATTTTCATATACAGACCGAGAGCTTCTACAGGCCTTACTTTTTTATAAATAAATGAAAAAAAAAAAAAGAAGGAAAAAAAAAACGTTTGGGGCCGAGATATATGTTCTACGAATTACTTCTGGTACACTGGAGAATGAGTAAAAGGAAATCTGCACGCTGCGCGAACGAAACGGGTTAAGCGTTCAAAGACCGAAATATATGTATATACAATAACAATAATTTACGTCGCGGCGAAACGATAAGGCGATGCGTTCCAGTGGAGTGTGATAACGGCCAACGGTTTTGCTTTCCGCGCATGTATGTATAACAAGCGTAAACTGGAAGGGAGACTTCGCAACGATGTTATACGGTCTTGATACTATGGATATGGTGCGAATCGCGAATAAATGCTAATCACGTGTGTGTGTGTGTGTGTGTGCAGCGAGAGCTGTTGTAACTGGGAATAGCTGCGGAGCAAAAGAAGACGACTCGGTGCAGTGTATCGTAAGAAACGCGATGACGGAGACTGCGCATTGGCCGGTAAAACGCGCGAGTCAGTGACCTTGTTCCACGGCAATGGCGGAGAGATTTCATTTTCATTTCGACGCTGCTTGATGTCAAAATGTGTATCATTTTCTTTTTTTTTAATTATATATTATGGTAGAGTGAAAAAAAGAATGAAGGCCGTTACGTTAACTTAATTCAATAATGGTATCCTACATTCTCTCACATAAACATTATATCTAATAATAAGGCATGCATGCATATAGTTCGCATAAGAGCGACGGCAAGTCTGTTAAGAACTTAGATAATCGCGTGTGAGCGTATATAGCGTCACCGAAGGCCGTAGAGGAGAACGAAATAAAGAGGTTATACGCAGCAGTGGAATGAATTTAATGGACGTGACTGCCTCCTCCGAATATCTCCTTCGAGCGTACATACAATAGAAGCGCGCGGTCTTGTGTACGACATTGCGAAAGATAAGTTGTGTTTTTGTTTGGGTTCTTTTACACGGAAAATTGCGACATTCTCTTCTAGTTTTGCCATGTGTATATATTCGAATTTCAATGATTTTGCATTGACTTTCAGTCAAATCGGTTATCGAAGCATCAGTGCGCGCAGATATATAGTTTTTCGTGCCTCCGCCGCCCTCGGGCATTTATATTTCCAGGCCGCTATTTTTGTATCCACGCGCGCGCGTGTCGCTTCGCACTCGAGAGAAAGAGAGAGAGAGAGAGAGACTATCTCTGATTTAGGGCCTTTGATGCACTCGAGACTACGGACGGAAATACCTATATTTTCTAAAATAAAAGTCTCTTGCACGTGTGTGTTTGCGAGTGTGTACAAGAGGCCAAAGTGCAGCCGCCCCCGTTTTATCCTTCTCGGTCGAGTTTATAAAAAGAGCCGATCAGCCGCGCGCGCCTCCTCATCCGAAACAGTACGGTACTTCAACGGGCCTTTATATATACCCACACACGTACACACACTGATGGCCTACGCGTTTTCGGCGACGCTCGTCTTCGTCTACGAGATACGAGGATCGCTCCATCACCGAGTAACAGGTTTTTCCCAAGGTTATTCTCACTCTGTGTAGGGGAAGAGACAGTGTGTATATATATACATATACATATATATAAGCTATACTAGGCTTTCATCTGCTTTTTGGTGCGCGCACGACCTGTAAACAGTGTTTGAGTTTCTTACTGTTTTGGAGCTGTCTGGCTAAACGATATTAGAAGCTTACACCGGTTATACTTTGAGAATAATTTTAATTACTTTATACGAGAGGCTTGATTTTTGTTGCCCAGTCATTTTAATTTATCGTTCGATTAAAATCTTGTTATAGACAAGTTGCAGTATAAAGTATTGGCAATACCGTTAAGAGACGTGTATGCTTTGTATACGATTAGATCTTTGTTTAAATATTTCAATCGATCCACACTATGTAACCGAAGCTCGATCCATCATTATATACGTACAAAAAAGAATCCGGAGAAGGAAAATAACTCGGGGAGGGAAAAAAACAGCTCAAGAATTAGAAAGGCAAAGAGCGTAAAAGTAGTAAAGCAATTCTCTCGAGGAATTTTCCTCACCGTAATCATGACTCTGCCCCTTGGTATATGGCCGCACGAGAAGCTTCTAAGCAAGTAAAATAAAAAACTAATATCATAACTTTTGCCCCCTTCGTAAAACCCTACAATATATTCGATCCAATCCGTAAGCTCAAAGTTAGAGAAAAAAAAAAGAGTAAAAGTCACGGAGCCTCATAGCGATGCTCCTCAAATTGACCAGGTCGCCAAAAGGCACATACACACAGTATTGAACAAAGTGAAAAAGGTCGCTAAAGCTGTAAAGTATAGT
>UELU01147719.1:0-14173 GCA_900490025.1 Megastigmus dorsalis
TATATATATATATATACTATTATGGTTGATATACAGTCGCGCAACGAGTCAATCAGTTTGAGTCTATGTTTTTTTAGATCGTACTTTAGACGTCTGAGGAAAAGCTTAACATCGAGAAAAATATGAGATATATGCTTTTTATTTGTTTTTTTTTTCTTCTTTTGTTTGCTTATTATCTTCCTGCTACTTGTTGATCAGTCGAATCCGAATTAAATTATCTAATCAGTATTACGATGTATATCACTACGCGGATGTTAAGTCGCATTTCTAAAGAGTTACTTTTCGTTTAATTATACGAATGCGCCCATCCTTAGTGTTTTCTTTGATATACTTTGTCGAAAAAGTCACTCTCTTCGTTCAGTCGTTACGCTTGCATTCGCAACTCTTCTTACTATTTTCTTATAATGAGAAAATGAGCTCGTTGAAAAATAAAGTGGAATAACCAGTTGTCCGTGAGCTTTTTAGATAAAGTTTCGCTTTCATAGTGGGTCGTACTACACGATAGACTTTGCGGAGAATTTTTAATATATAGGCCGTAACCCCTAGTCGTTAAAGTATCGAAAAGTTCGTTTAACAAAGTCCAAAAGACTCTATCGCATCATATACCATCGATCTAGCGACGATAGCCCGAGCCTTTTCTATAGATCCCAATAGTCATTTTGTTTATCTTCGGTTTCCTTATGCTCGGCTATTTTATAAAGTTCGCGAGTTTCCTCAATCGAGCGCAAAATCGTCGAGTCGAGAAGCAACGTTTGAATGTTTTGTTTCGTGTTCTAGTTCTGGTTGGTTATATTGGCGCTACAAATGTTCTAAGATCGTTTATGATATTTGCTGGTGATTCGAAGAGAAGGATTACGCCGACATTGCGTAATATTGGAGTCTTCTCTTTTTAGTTACTCTTAATGTAAATTATTCACTATATATTGAACTACTTTTCTATATTATCACAGATCATACGCTACAAATTAGATACATTATTTTGCACTTTATAAGTCAGCGTATTAGATTAGGGCAAGAATTCACGGTTACATGTGAAATTATTCTCTTTTTTATTCGTTTAAATTTATAAGGGTCTTTATAATTTAAAATAAATGCACGAATATTGTTAACAGTCTTGGTGTTTAGTAAATTTTTTTTATTCTGAATTCGACGGCTTTCATTTTTATATAAATTCTTGCTAAGATTGCTATAATCTTTTAAAGAGCTTAATTGCTTTTTATTTGAAAATGCAAAATGAAAAAAATGTTTATTTTAAAATGCATACTGTAAATAGGGTAAGGATGAGTCATTAGCACGGATTCTTATCTAAGTATATAATAATTTTTTATTTCCATTTTATCTTTTTTACGGTATCAAAGTAAAAATACATATTGCTGTTGATATTTTTATGAATAGTATCAGCATACTTTTTTTTTTCAAAAGTCAATATGTAATAAGTTGCTTATATAACTGTATAATGAGGAAAACCGAATCTACTATTTAGAATAAAAATATAATATCTCTCGATTCAAATTTTCTCAATATACGCATTGACAACTTCACACACGAATTTTAACTAAAAGGAAGTATTAGGTTTGTTCATAAGTACACCGAAAAATCGGGTTTTGTACTTCAATACCGTATGGAAAAGGAGATAAGTGAGTGACATGAGATAGGAAACTGTGCCAAGAATCATTCTCTGCAATTCTACTTTTAAGATGATGATAAGTTTAATTTATACAGCTTGGGCTAGCGTCGCTCAAACCGTACGTCCGATTATGATTCAATAAATTCATGACACCCACTGAATGATGCTTGGATGTACCGAATCTCAGAACATTTGTATTCGTACCGTTCGCGGCTAATAATGTAATTGCTACAACGAGATGAAGATTCGTTTTGTTTCGTTGGCTCGAACGCGTTTTCTTTTATCACAAACGTGACTTGTCGACTTCGCGATGCTCGATTGAGGAACGTCACTAGACGACTGGTACTCGTAAGTTCGGGCTGACTCGTTACTAAAAGGCGAAGAAATGCAGGTAGAATTGAATTTATAGTATAATTGACAGATAACGAATTAATACGTATAGGGTGATCCTGCAGCGCAAAAGGCGTAAAAATTCTTCATCTATTCATTTTTTTTAATTCTTTAATCATTTACTTTAATTTCTATTATAATTATTATTAATAATATTATTATTAGTATTATTTATTACTCTTAAAAACGACATAAACTTTTCTAATTGTAACATTGCCTAGGACCACCCAGTACATTGATTGTAATTATTTTATTTATTTATTTATTTTTATTTAATTATTCAATAATGCTTTTCTTTTATCTTGTCTCGTATTATAGAGTACTTTCCAATACTACATATATATATATGTATATATATATATATGTATGAGCTGCCTGACTCTTTCGCAAAATAATGGGGCGACGCTAGATCATCGTTTTTTCTTTACTCTTTTTTTTGCTTGGCTTTACAATTACACTCTATATGTATATATATATATATACCAGCCTTTACATCTGTACACCGCAGCTGTGTTTTTTCTCCTCTGTTCCGACTCCGAGCTTTTGAAGCTCGAACTCGTCCGCAATATGCCGAGCAAATATGTGCGTACGTAACTTGCATATGTATATATGTATATACTTCAGCACACTTCCTTTGAAATTAAAAAGTACGTCGAAGTCTTAAGTAGATAACAGTATAAAATCTCGTCTTTCTCATTATAAACAATTTCATAGATATGAATCATCTAGTTTGCCGTCGACGAAACTCGCCGTGCTCCAAGTTTCTTTGATCTGTATCATATATTTAATACATATTTTCTCCATTGCGGAATTAAAAGTATACACCTTAATGCGATTTATTTTAATTCGTTTAAAATAAAAGCATAAAGGTCGTGTGAACGCGCGCATTCCTCTCGATATCGCGGGAAGAGTTCGATAAACGCGTCTTTCTTAGTCTAAAAGAAAACTATATATTCTTTGAATCGGGGGAATTAGATATACGCGATCGAGATATACATATAAAGCTGCGACGTTCAATCGACGGCAAAGCCTGAAGATATGCGCGCATGCAAATAGTGATTCACAGTTATTACAAAACTAACTAAACTTATATATGTAAGAGAGAGATACCGCGAGCTATGATATATAATTCTTATTCCTCCTCCGTTAATATGTACACGAATACTATTTTACAGGACTCTGCAATATATAAAGTTTATTATACATATATATACACACACACACACACATATATGTATGTATATATATATATATATATACCTCTGCACTCTCCTACATAAATTACAATACTTTGCCTTGGCTTTGTCGCAACTTCCTCACTGTCTCTCTCTCTCTCTCTCTCTCTGTCTCTCTCTCTCTTTCTTTTTGTTTGCAATATGTACACGCATTTGTATCGCCGTTTGATAGATCAGCCTGCATACACAAAACGGTATTTTCGTAATTGCACGCCCTTCGATCTCCTCGCTTTCCCTATTTTTTTGCTCTCCCCCCCCCCTCTCTCTCTCTCTCTCTCTCTCTTTACCCCTTTTGAAGTCTTGTGCCGATGTTATACCGCTGAAAAATTCCTATCGACATCAATATTAATATCAGCCGTAGCCGCGTTTCTCTTTTGCGCTTGCCGAGCTGTTTTGCCGTATATATGTAAACCCTTTATTCGGCCCTAAGGTCGCGATACGCTCCACATCTCCCTTTTTTTTCTGCGTTAAATAATTGATAGGCTACCCTGTTTCGTTATCAATATCAATTATTTTCGCTGTATACGGAATTCTCTAGAAACTTGTTTTTCATTTTTTTTTAGCTTTTTATAGTGTCTTTTTTTCAAGCTGAATATAAGACTATACGAACGTTTTTTCTTCTTTTGCTTTCCTTTCGACTCGTAGGGCAGCAGCAATCAATAGACTCTTATACCGTAACTTTATCTTTTCAATTTTTTCTCTTTTATTTTTTCTTTTCTCAATGTCGGGACGATAATAATATTAATAATTATAACAATAAATATTTTTCTTTGATTTTAATGAATACTCGATAAAGTGTATAACGATTAATTTCTTTTACTCCCGTTTCTTTCAAGCCAAACATTTTTCTATAATATTTAAATAAAAGATAATCTTTTGTTTTCAACAACATCGCGTAGAGCGAAAATTAATGCACATCCCGTGACTTTATCTTTTTCGTAAGCCTTGTGTTCACCGAATAGTTCAATGTATAAGACTTGATTCTCGTTCGTTCTGCCTCGCCCGAAAAGAAGCGTACACGTGGAAATCCAAAAGGAGTTGGAAAAATCTCGAAAGTCCCCGCTTCGAAAGATAGAAATCGCGACCCACAAACGACGATTTAGGCTGTGAAACTTTTTTACAACGACGCAATAAATCTCTGTTTTAAGAAGTAAAAAAGAAACGTAGTTCTGTGTCTATATACATAGCACGATCATAATCTGGCAAAAGTTTTTCTCCCCGCGTGGACGCATATTATGTATAAACCGACCCGCACGCGCGCGGTGGAATAGACTTTAATGTATATGTACAGAAAAGCGACTTGCCCCAACTTTTAAGCAAGGACGCTTACCTATTTCAAATATAATTCGCATATACGCTTCGTTATGCCCCCGAATTATACTCGTAGATGTTTATATATATCGGCTCTAAGTTTCATATTGACAACAGGTGTAATTTTTTCTTATTTTTCTCATCTTTATTCTTTAAATATATATATATATATATACTTAATCGCTTTTTTTCACTCTTTCCAGTACTAAAAAATTTATTAACGTAATTGAAATGGAGGAATATAGCGTTTTTTATGTAATTGTTATCTTTCATCAGACGTGGATGGCTTCCGATTGAAAATTGCTGAGGCGTTTTTAATAGCCGCTTCTTCTGTTATTATACTATTTTTTAAAATTAAACCCCTTTTTACCAACATATTTCTATGAAATGAAACCATGAATTGCAAGAAGTTACGATCGGCGCGACATTTTACAGCGCGCACACATCTTTTATTAGAACAGGTAATAGTTGAAGATGAATCAAAGGCTCATCGCTCTATTCTCTGTAAAAATGTTTTTTTGAAATCAACGGCAGAGAGCGAGAGATACGAGTTATCCGAGTGTAAAAAAAAATTTTGAGCTCCCGTCTATGCTGAGGGCGGCGAATATTTTAAAAACAAATACTTCAAATGCATAAATATACAAAAGATTTCTATGCAAAAGTAACGAGAGCCATCTACGTCCGACTCGTTGTTTAACTCGTGTTCTTCTTTTTTTTTTCTATCTCGATGAATAATACGTTTCAGGCCAAATGGAAACTTGCTCCGGCGGTGGGTCATTTTCAATGACTCGCCGACGCTGAAGCTACTGAGATTATTCTTCGCAGCCGTTTTCATACCTCTCATTCTCTCTCTCTCTCTCTCTCTCTCTCTCTCTCTCTCTCTCTCTCCCCCTTTTGCCCTTTCTCTCTCACACACACTCGCTCGTTTTCTCTTTGTACACTGCGTGCAACCCAAGCGCCGTAATAATACGAACACAGTCACTGAATGCTCACATCGATGATAATCTGTATTTTTTTCTCTCTCTTGGCAATTACGTTTGGATATCGGTTATAAGGGGGGTCAAATACTCAATTGAAGGAGTATACCAAGTAATCTGAGCATTTTAACATAATATTTCAACAGTCCAATATCGAAAGGAGATTAAAAGTTGTGAAAAGAAACAGATTGAAATTCCTTTATTCGGTATATACGCGGCAATAATAACATTGAACTTTCACGAATTGAAAGTGGAAAGTTTATCAGTTATATATTATATAAACACGAGTCTGAGCGAGTACATCTTTTTCTACTTATTTTTTTTTAACTTTGTTAATATAATTATTCTATTTTGATGAAAGATATGCACGATTTATGCATGAATTGAAACTGACATATTGTTTTAATATTAATATCATTTCTAATCCAACTTATTTTGCATTATTCCACTCGTCTTTTAAATTGCAAATAACCAGCATTTAATTATATAAAATACGTCTTTCTGTGAATAATCAATTAGATTTTTCCGTCCTATTTTGACTCTATATTGTCAATCATTTTGAATTAATGATTTAATGTGCAAACTATTTTGATAATAATTGCTAGCGCGGCAATAAATGTGCAACTCACTCGTTCTCATTTACTCATCATATGATTCGTAAAACGATATTTCACGTGAGGTAGAATTAGTCATAGTAATCGAAAAAGAAGAAAAAAAGTTGGTGACGCGCGGAATGAGAAAAATAAAATCCGTAAAATGCTCGGATCTTAGCCACACACACACACACACACACACGCACGCACGCACGCACGCACGCACACACACACACACACACACACACACTTCAGTCAATCGACTTTGCCGCTTACATGTAAAGTCAAAAAGGCCAACGTTCGCTCGCGCTCTTCTCTCTTTCATATATTTTATTGAAATATCTTAACGAGATCTTAGGAATAAAAAAGAGTACGTCGATAAAAGATTGTCAATACCATGCCGTGTGTGGTCTCCCGCTTCACTCTCGCGTCCTATATAAGTAGCGTAATCAGCAAAAAACCTCTCCTTTACCGTCCGCGATATACGAAAAATTCCCACCTATTTATATATACACGTACACATTATACAATTGATTCAAAAGCCGCGCATGGACTCGTTCGCTCGTTATCGCGCGCATAGCTCTCTGTCTCTCTCACACACACACACACAATCGCGCTCGCTTGCATATATCACAAACATTTGCACAAAACGTATGCGTATTATGTATATATATGAACGCGGACAGAGCGGCGATCCGTCCAATAATTGAAAAACTCGCTGAAATCTAAATATATCTTATTTATACACTGATGAGTCTGTGCGGCGTTTTAAGTAAAAACTTGCTTTATTTACATATATATACGATATTATATATATGCACAGGATCGCCGCAACGTCGGCGCGAGTCTACATCGACTATATAGAAGAACTATACACGAACACCAAATAACTCCGCGGCGGAACCCCAAAATTTTTTACCTATTTACCCTGCTCTATACCCATAAAAGCGTCGACTCTGCATGTGCACGATATATACGATTCAATCTTACCGTGCGACTTCGTTCCCCGCGCCACGGCTTATCTCGACTTATATCCTGCACCAGCTCGACTGCGCGCTCTTTCTACTCGTGTATATATAGATAAACCAATAGAGAAACAAAAGTGATGTACAGAGAGTGCCAGTGTCACACTGCACAGGGATTCTTCGAGCGGCATAACATCTCGAATTCTCTTAGGGACGCTCTTAGAGATGCTAGAGAGATATTCGCCCAAATATGGCAGAGCTTCTACATGTAGAGTCTATAGGGAAAGTCCCCCGTAAGTATAGAAAATCCAACATTTCCCCGAGTTACCGAAAGCGCTAGCGCAAGCCGCCAATAAGCGAGGCCAGAGCAGCAGGCTCCGCAGTCGCTCCCACAGTCTGATCCCCGGCGCGGTCCTGCGTCATCCGACGTCGGGCGGACAGTAGCGCAGCTCCCGGACGCTGCAGCCGCTGCCGCCTCGGAGCAGGTGCTGCTCGTGCTGCTGCTGATGCTCCTGGCTGTCCCGGCGACGGCGGCACTGGCGGCGTCGGCCCAGACTCGACGCCGACGACAGCATCGAGAGGGTGGAGGAGGCCCACCTGTGCTGGTCGGTCACGATGCTCAGTCTCCGCCTCAGGTAGAGCTCCAACTGGGCGTTGCGCTGCTCGAGGAGCCGGCGATGCTCGCGACTGGCCTGTCTCAGCTGCTGGAGGACCCGGTCGATCTGGACGAGGGCCTCGCCGTTGCAGCCTCGCCGCGGTCGCCGGCTCAGCCGCTCGAGCTTCGCCCGCTGGAGCAGCTCCTCGACCTCCGAGGCCCTCCTGGCCAGGGCGAAGGCTCGCTCCGTGAGGGAGCGCCGGATCAGCTGGTGGTGCTCCACCTCCAACTCGAGGTCCTCGCCATCGTCGGGGATGCAGGAGTAGCCCCAGTTGGCGGCTTCCTGCTGCTGCTGCTGCTGCTGCTGATGATGTTGATGATGGCGGCGGCGGCGGCGATGCTGGTGGTCTGCTACTGGTAGTCGATGACTCTAGTTGGAATCGATCGGCCGGCCTCATACGTGCGTCGCCAGCGTGCTGACCGCCGAGGTGCGCTTGACCGTGGCTACGCCGCCGTTCGGCCCGCCGGTTATGTAGTGGGCTGAGAGCGGCGCCTGCACGTACAAAGACTGAACGTTAAACGTTAATTAATTGCTCGCCGAGCCATTGGTCCGCGAGGACTTGCGCGCGTGTGTGTGTGTGCAGTGTAGAGGGGGGTGGGTTGGGTTGGGGAGGTCAGAGTAGGCCAGCTGCCAGCTCCTCGCTGTGCACCGGGGGAATGCGTGCAGCGGATCGCGAGGGGAAATCGATCGGAGCGGTAGAGGATCCGGCAGGCCCAAGAGGGATGGAGGATGCAGCGCGTTACGGTTAGGTGAGCGGAAGCTTTTGGGCTGCGACAATGGAGGCTCGAGTGGGACGGATTCGGAATGCCGCGAGCAAGGATCGCAGCCGACCTCTATAGTGTGCAGCGCAGCGATATTCTCGACTGTGGGACTGGAGGAGGTGCTTTTGCAGGATTCGGAATTTTAAAGTCGGGTCGGCCGGGCTTTTGGAGAAACGTCGCTGCTGCTTTGAGTTTCACCGTGCGGCGAGTGCAGATTGGATTTGTCGTGGAATGGAGTACAACGCCAAAGGTTTTGCAATAAAATCCAAGGCGTATAAGGAAAATTTATGCCTCTATTTGTAGAGGGAGAATAAGCATTTGGTTCGAAAAAGAATGCATATCCGCAACTCTGATTTGGTGCAGGAAAGTTGAAATAAATCTAATATGCGAGAATTTACTTAAAACCGGTGTCCTATTATACTCGCGGTGTTATCTGATTATGCTGGATAACAAAAAGAAAATATTGTAGCTTTAAACCAAATTTGTTTTAAAATTATTTCGAGCTGCAGAAATTATTTAATATGAAAAAATTGATAACATGACAAAAAGTCCGTGTAATTATTTCTTTTCTGTTTATTCTTAAAAAATGCTTGTTTGATGGATTATATACTATGAATAAAGTTATTAGTGATTAACAAAATAATAGCTCCCATAAATTATTATTAAATATGTTGAATAGTTAATAAAAGTAATTTCGTTGATTTACATAAATGTGTCAATCCAAATTCTTGATAGAAAAAATGGAAATGTCTTGCAAAATAAAACAAAATCCTATTTTTTCAAATATTAATTAAAGAAATCTTCGTATGACATTGATGCAATTTATCAAATTAACCACTTAAAACGCATTTATCCAGATTGCTTAGAATTATGAATCTAGTTGAAAAAAGTTAAATATAAATTAAAATGGTCCTGCACTTTTTCGCGCAAGCCCCGGCGTATTATTTGATTTAATTGAGATGAACGAGTTGCGAACACCATCAATAATTTGCACATCGGATTAATACTTTTTGTGTCAGCAACCCACAATTCGAGTTGTGAATCCTTGCTTCGTGCAAGGTTAATAATTAAAAGCATCGAGAAACAAAAAGAGGTCATAAAGTAGACAATTTACGGATGAATCGTCCAAATAGCTTTTCTCGTGGGATCAAAAAAGAGTATAGTGAGAAAATGTTCTCTCATCGCCGTCAATTGGCCAAATATCACGGCGCGCAAGTCGCAATAGAAAAAAATTTGGAAAATTAGCTCGCTCATCTCACTCGGCACCAATTAAAAAAGTATCCATCATTCGGCTTGCAGACGAAAGCAGACAAAAGGAAAAGGTAAAAGAGAAGAGAGAGGAAAAGGAAAGAAAGAAGCGCACACAGGACAATAATTGATGGGTGAGAGAATTACCTGTGGCCCAGCGCCGTTCATCGTGTTGAGGTTATTCATGCGCATAGCTTGGGTGTAGGGCGGCGGTGCCGGCGTCACCCCCGGTATCGCCGTGTGTGGCGCGTGTCGCAGCTGCTCGGCCGCCGACATTCTGCAAGGATTGAAAAGCCCCACCAGCGGGCGAAACGTGAGAGCTTCTATTCTCTTCTCTGTGCTGCCACTGCTACTGCTGCTGCTGCTACTGCTGTGCACAACAGCCTCCCTGTGCTCTGCTATTTGCTTAATGACGTTTTTGTGCACCGGCTAATGCGCATTAATTGCGTATCGCGGACAAATTACTAATTACTCTCCCTCTCTCGCACAATCGTCATGCAACCTGCGCACGAGTTTTCGGTAATTAGCCGAAATTCAACGATTGCTTTGACCGATTGTCTATTGGCTTTAAATAATCCATGTATAATAGATTCTAGAATAGCTGCGGATCTTTGATAATCGATTTTTTGTATGGACAAAATAGCTGGCGAACTCTTTTAATAAATAATTGTCGGTAAAGTTACTTTGAACACATTAGAAATTGAAAATTATAAATTCATGGTTAACAGCTGCAGCCAACAGAGTATAATAGTGTTCTATATTAAAAACAATCATTTTACTTGGAAATAATTAGTTTTCCCCGAGCATTTAATCACATTGGTTAAAGATAATCAAGTTATTTCGTTTATGTAACGTTCGATCATTCACACAATTAGATTCTCTTTGTATCCGTCGTGCTAATTAAGTTGAACATCGCATGACTGTATATAGTAATGAGGTGTAATAAAAATTTATTATCCTGAAAAGCCGGGCGAAGGATTCGATTATTTTTTTTCAGATTGGTATATCGGGTGTACGGGGCTAATATTGGAAATCAGTGATCCGTTAACCCATTTCCTCAGCACCGGAATTCGATAGACGGACCGGCGCAAAAACTGCACCGCGTGTACACCTCGTTGATTCTATTTAGCGGCGGCCGAAAGGGAAAAACAAGAGCGCCGCGATTTTCTCTTCTCTCCATCGAAGGAGTGCGGAGCACAGGATTGCCACTGCACAGCAGAGCTGCAGCTGTACAGTAGGAAGGAGTACGTAGATATATATAGAAAGTGGGAGCGTCAGCTCATTTGGCTGCCGATCCTCCCTGGCACTTTACCTGAGATAAGGATTGCCGTAGGTAGCGGAGAATCGTGGATCTATAATTGGGGTCGTCTGGGGTGGCGTGCCGCCCAAATTAGCCGAGCTCAATCCGATCTTCTTGGATGCCAGTATGCCGCTCGATGGAATCCTGCTGAGGGACTCTCGCGAGGCGCCCATACCTTGCGTCGTCGGCGGCATGTAGTCGCGCGAGTAATCCACGTACGGCACGTACCCGTTGTTGTTGCTGCCGTCCTGCCCAACGCATACAGACACACACACACACATATAAACACGTATATACAACACATCGTAGATCGAATCACCAGCTCGAGACCCGATGGCACGTGCGCCAAGAATTATATTGTCTCCTCCTTCTCTCGCTCTCTCTCTCTCTCTCTCTCTCTCGCTTCGCTCTGCTCTATGTAGCCTCGTGTATCGCCCGATTCGTGTTGGCGCGTTTATTGTACCAGCCGAGTATTTCGACGATCGCGTTGTCGAGGTAATTAGCGAAAGGAGGCCGTATAGTCGAGAGCTCATATACTATTATATACAGCCTCGTTTTACTCGTAAATTTCACGCAGTCTTTTGTGCAGTTATATCGCGATTCGGTCGGTTATAATTGACCGCGGCGTTAAACGTGTTTCAATTCGGTCTTTTCGCGTGCTGCAGGCGCATTCGTTGGTTTCGATTCAAAGAAAATAAAATAAATAACACATATATATTTTACACCGGAATTTCAGGTTCGAGATATATATATACATATATATACATATATATATATACCGCTCAATTCGATTTTATACCCGAGCTCATATAATAAGAATGTAAAAATTTGATCGACCATCACTCGCGCGAAGCGGCTCTGATATCTATGAAAGCGATATGAATATCACATGCCCGCGCGTGCGTCCGAGCCTTGGCGAATGTCGAAATTAGGTAAATGCAAATAAATCGGACTTTCAAATAGCGAATTCTAACTTGAAATTCAGAAGGCTCCGCCGCGCCCAAAAACCCGATAGTGAATCGTTTCGCCATTTAAAAGTTTAATCGAAGCTCTCGCGGCTCAACAAACAGTTGACTGATATTCAGATATGTCCTCGGCGAGCTCTCGAATAGCTTTTTATCATACGCAAACGCCGCGAGAGAACAATCGAAATGTCATTACCGACCACCTCAGTCTTATGCAATCTCACCGTGCGCATCTCCACTTTCGAGGCACATTCGACCCCTTTGGCCACAAAATCAATATTTCGAGTGCCTCTGCAAATTCTTCAATATATTAGACGACGCGAGCTTTTATTCATGAGCCTGTGGCACTTTAAGCCGATCACAGGGGAAAATTTCCCGGTAATTTGAAAGCCGACACGCGACACGCGACGCTCTAGATTATAATTAAAAATTGGCAAATTGAGAAGTTATCGAACAAGCGCTAGAGTGTGAAGGATAAAGTCTTACTATAAAATTGAACGCGTTAATTATGCAAGTGAAATTCGTCGTAATTCACTAATGCAGTTTATATATAATATATCTAGTCGAGAGCCGGTCAAATAATTAAACGTGTGAGCTAATTGCCAAAATGCACTTAAGCTCATGAATCGAGTGATGAAACTGCAAATTCTTGTATTTTTCATACTCGAAAAGCTCGCGACTCGCGAAAATCATCGGTTATTCAATCAGCGATGATGGCACATACCGAGAAGCAAAAAAGAAACAACTGCGATTCCGGTGAGTGATAGGAAATCGGGATGGACGCGTCAAAATTTCGCGCGCTCTCGAGTGACGCGACTCTGTCAATAAACAAAAACACGGAAAAAGCAGAGCGAGAGAGCTGACTGCAGTGAAAAGAGGGAAAGGAAAAACAAGTGAAAAATGAATATATAGACCGAAACTCACGTTGCTCTTGGGCGGGAAGGAGGGCTCGGTGTAGTCGGCGCTGTAGCGGAATCCGACGATTGGATTGGGTACGGGTCCGGCGAGAGCCAACGCGTTGACCCCCCTGGTGCTGCCCTCGCCCTCGCTGTCCAGCGCAGTCACGCTCTCGGCATTACTGACGCTCGAGCCGGCGCGGATGTCAGCCTTGACGTCCGAGAGATTGCTGCTACGGTCGCTTTCTCGGTAGCGGTCGGCGTTCGAATCGGTCTCCTCTGCAATTCATCAAAAGCCACTCTCTCAGTTATACACGTGTATTGTGTACACATGAGCCCACATATATACATATATACATATATATATATATACATATATATATACATGTGTATACACGTATGTGTACGTCGCTGGACCGTTGCCGCCGCTGCTGCAGCAGCCGAGCAGGGTTTGGTTTTGAAACGCACGCGCGCGCGCTCCTCGTGGACACATCGACGTTCAGCCAGCGCAAAACTCTGCCTCTGTGTGTGTATGTGTGTTTTGCAGGCTCGCTTTGACGCTGACGTTCCATTACGGTGTCGAGGCGGCCTCTCCTGCAGTTCTTTTTTGTTTTGTTTCTTTTTTTTTCTGGCTCGAGTGTCCCGTATACATATATAGATATTGTTGGAGAGAGAAATTGGCCGATTATTTTGTAGTCCGCGGTCGGGGAGACAAGAATATTCGAAAGCTAGTCCTGCGCGACTAATTTCTTTTTTATTTGACGTTAATTTTTTTTTCTTTTTTTGTTGCAACGAAGTCTCAAACAATCGACTGTCAGCTACATTTTTAACAACTTTTATCGTGTGCGCGAAAAAGAGTGTAGGAAGGTTTTTTTGAAATCGATCACGTGAACTATAGGGATGAGCACTTCTATATGTACATGGATTAGAGCTGCAGCGAACAAATCAAGTATATAGTTCGTGCTAGCTCGATTGGAATTTCCAGCCATTGTTTCGTAGTTCGCCCGTTACGCGAGCCCACACGAGACACTATAACAATCAGCCCAATTAGAGATAAAAATAGTTAGTCAATCATTTGAAACATCGATGTCCGGGACGACTGGTGAGCGGGGGGGACCCCCCCACCTGTTGATGTAAAATCCGTAAATTGGTTAGGCTGAACTGTGTACACGCGCGTGCTTCCGAGCTAAATGTTGGCCATTATTACGCGGCCATTACTAACTACCCCCCCCCCCCCCCCCCCCCCCCC
>UELU01147719.1:14255-29339 GCA_900490025.1 Megastigmus dorsalis
AACCTCCCACTTGTGCAGCCCACATATACTTACGCATGTCGTTCACGTGGGCCTGCGCCGCTTTGGCCTGTGGCTGCTTGATCCGCTCGCGACAGTGGAGAATGAGGATGACTATGATGCCTACCAGTATCACGCATACCACCAGGCCGACGATTATCAGGATGAGCTGCCAATCAACTGGAATCAACGCTGAGCGTCATGCTTCGTTTAATAACAAGAAGTGAACTCAAGAGAAAAATGTATGTGTGCAGTGCTATACAAAATGTTTTGTGATTATAATTCCAGCGGCTGAGAGAATGTATTTCTTTTTCTTTTTTGTGTTTGTGTGTGTGTGTGTGTGTGAGAGAGAGAGATGTTGGCGATGATGAGCTCGATGCGAGAGTAGAGGCGCGATTGAGTGAAAGTTAATGGTGACTTGATTGTGGTGCACGATGCGAAATGGATTATTGGTGTTTGCGAATCGTTTTAGTTCGATCAAATAGAAACAATTAACCGAGATTTTATGAAGGTATATTCGGTATGTGTTTCTGCTTTTGAAATTCTCGACAATACTTTTAGGCGGGCTTTCGCTCTGGTGATGGCGTGATTGTCAAAATCGGTGTAGATTTTTATGCTTTTACGAAATGATAATGAATTGATGCGGCTGCAAAGCAGAGGCTATAACTATTTGTCAAATTAAATTATTGCGTATAAACGTTTCTACGTAAAACGCGCGCGGTATCATTTATTAATGCCGGACTTTTGCATTATAATGAAAGAGCCTAAAATTTATCGACGACATTTTATCACGTTGTCGAAGCGAATGCAGCCTCTCGACAAAATAATCCACTTTTGATCTCGCCCTCTATAGGTATTTATATAAGCTCGACGCGGAGCTTAATGTAGGATATCTTTCCCTTTTTCATAGTTAAACAAAATTAAAGGTTTTATTATAAAAAGCCAGATAAGCTGGAATTTACGCTAATGTGTCGAGGCTATCTGCGGATAAAATTTAATGAAATATTTACATTTTTAAAAAGAGTTGATAAGCCAATTTTCTTTTCACCGAGAGATCCGATACCGATTGCGGACGTTGTGCATTTTCATCATTTGATTTGCCGGCGCAAGACCTCCAACTCGCGGCGGCTTCTTCGAGTAATTTCAAAGATACGCTTGTGTCAGACCGTGTAAACATTATTGCCGAGAAATTAAAAGCCAACAAGCCGCTCTCCTTGGCGTATTTGAAAATTTAATGCACTTTAGAAAATATAAACTGCTGAACCATAGCAAAAGCAGCGCTTTCACCGTAATAACAATCTTAGTAGAGCGTACAGCGTAGTTTTCATTACTGAAACTATGATGCATCAGCATGATTATTTTCCGCAAATTCACAAATGCAAGATACACAATAACGGTTGGATGTGGTATAAGAAGGTATAATTGCAGAAAATACGCGTCAGAGTATACACAAAGATAGTTTTATTCTATCGGTACTCGAATATGATTGAATATATCAGTTATACTATAAAATGTATCGGTAATTACAGAAGTTGTGGTGGAATGAGCGAATGAACATATCGATAGCAGTTGAATGAGTGCAATGTATATATATGAAAAGCTCGATGGAAGTAGCCCTCGTTTATAAAAGGATGATTACGATGAACCGAAACATAAAACATAATAATAGAAGTGAAAAATTGAACCATCGATTGTTCGGTGCTCGGCCGGCGAGCGCCAAAAAATCCTGCATCATCTAAAACTAAGGGATCGGTCATAAAGGTTCGGGGGAGAAGGGAGGAGGAGAATGGATGCATGCCATAGGTATAAGGGAAGAGAGAGGCTTGATAAGCCATCGTCAGCCAGAGAGGGAGCGTCAAAACTTACCGTGAGTCGTGAGCTTGATGATGGCGGAGTCGGTGCCGTAGGAATTGGTCACCGTGCAATTGTAGTCGCCGAAGTAGGCGGAGACGGGCTCGAGCAGTGTCACCGTACTGACCACCCTTTCCGGCTCGTACTCCTCGTGCCTGTAAAACTGGGTATTGTTCGAGGAGAGATTGAGCTCGCGTCCGCCGAAGCTCCATACCACGGAGTCTGCTTTCGGCACCGATATCGCGATGCACTGCACCTAAAGGAACAAACGGGCGCCGGGGATAAATAAAATGCGAGCTAGCCGCCGCCGCCGCCGCTGCGGATGCTGCTGCTGCTGCAGTTTCCCTTTATTTTCTTTTTTTTTTCTTTCTTTGCCCAAGGTTTTCTCGGCCAGGATTTTTACCCCCAACTTCCTCCCATATGAATTCCCTTTGTTTCTCTCGTTTGCTCGCGCGCTTCCTCTTTTTCTTTTCACTTGTTTTTGGGGGGCTTTTTTTTGCAGTTCTATATGTCGACAACAAATGCCGGACGAACGCTCTCGAGCACAAAGCCTTTTAATAATCCGGCCGCAGCGGATAGTCGAGGTGTAACGTGTGATTCAAAGCTGAGCTCTCGTTACAGCCAGCTATTACGCGCGTGTTTTTGGATATATGTGAATCGCTCGAAGTTGAGCGATTTAGTGGTTGGTCAATTATTCTGTAAATGGCCCGTTATGTGTTGGTAACGCTTTTCACCAACGGAGAAACTGTTTGAGCGCATTAGAGCTATCTTTGTTTATTGGGAATCGTTACTGCCAGTGATACAATCGAGTATCACAGAAGCTTAACAATTTGTTAAAAAAGAAACTCAGTAATACCTATTATTTTTTTTTTTTCATTGTGAGAATAACAGCTGCGCACGATAGCTTCAGGAATATTGAATTAAATTCGCTGGAATTAGATAGCTTCGTTTTTTTTTCTTTTTTTCCTGTGCCTCTAGATTTCGTGAAAAGCCAGAACACGGCACTGTTTGCGACTATCGAATGGATTTTACGCGTAACGTTATATAGGCAGATATGACTGTGAACACTGAAACTTTTATCTAATCGTTCAATTGCATGCCAACTTTGCTCGTATATTTGATATGATTCGAGCGCATATTCCCGCGCAGACAGTTTAGATCGCGCACATTGTAACTTTAACAAATGCCAGAAAGCTTTTGTAACAAGCTCGCGATAAGAGACATTATACACCCGTTTAATTCCCAAATATTATTCCATCAATTATTTTAAAATCGCATCATCTCTCATTTTAAAATCAACAGCTCCTCTGCACGCCCAGCTACTAAACCTTTTGACGTTTTTACACGTTTCGGGATCTTAAAAATTATAGCCAGTAGAGGAAAGTACATATACATCATTTTTAAGCTTTAGAAAGGTTGGAAATAAAAGATTTAGCAGTAAAAGATTTCGTTCGCGGAGATGATTTGCAAGCTCGCGAAAGAGAATGTACATGGAATATTGCACGGAGAGCAGCTCCGGCGCGGCGATGTCATAAAAATCAGCTGCGACTCAGCTACGCGGTAATTCTATATCAGCTTGGGGGAGGGGCGCACGAGCAGCTCCCCGGAGCCGTAGCAGTCAAGAGCCAAAGGGTTAATATTGAAATTTCGGTATAGCGGGGAAGTCGGGAGGAGGGGCGCTTACGCGAGACGTACGTACCTTGACGAGACCCTCGTCGGGCACGTACTGGGTCCTCTGGGAGATGATGGTGGGCGGCGCCTTGACGTAGATGTTGGCCGAGCCGGTGAGCTCGGGGAAGCCGGGAACCCGGGCGTGACAGTAGTAGCGGCCCGCCGTCTCGGGCCTTACGTTCACGCTGATGTTGGCGGTCGTAGCCACTATGCGGTCCACGTCCTCGTACGTCCAGTAGATCTCGGGCTGGGGATTCCCGTCGACGTCGCACTGCAGGATCACCGAGTCGCCATAATGCGACTGCACCGACGTTGGTGGATGCCTGAATTGTGGCCCATCTGCAGCAGCAGTGGAGAAAAAACATTCTCAGATTGTTTATTGACCGACCTTTTTTTCCAAAATTTTTTTTCCCCAAAGTTCATTCCATTCATTATAGCGGCGAGGTATAGAAGACAAAGTAGAGTCTGTGCGAATAATTTTAAATACGCTTTATAATTTTAAATATTTATGCAGTGCGTCGTTTCGTCAAATAATTAGAATAAATGGAAGAATATGAGCGTACGTATAGCAGAGATTTTCACATGTATATATACAAAACTGCGCGCGCGCGACAGAAGCTTCTCTGTTCATAATTGCTTACTCTTTTGTACGCTGGCCGTGGATTCCGTTCTCGAATGAACTAATGGACCAAGCGTCAATAGGCTTTAAAATCATAAAAAATTTGAAAATGTATAATATTCGGAACCGGAGATTATAGTAAATGGTTTCTTCTGTCGAGACTTCACTTTATTATGTTTATTTTAATGGTAGTATAGACCTGCGGAATTATATATTATTTATTCACTAGGCATCTTTAATTTTGTTAAGCTATTCGTTTACAAAGCAAATATCAGATAATTCACGACAATGTGTACAAGAAAAATTACGTAGAGAATGACAATGAGTATCACGCGACTTTAAGTCGATAATTGAAATATAAATGTCAAGAAAAAAAATTTTAATTTTCTCCGTTATCAACAGTTTATGTACACCTGGTTGAATTCCCAAGTCAGTGTACATACAGGTTGAAAAAAATAGCGCTTAATTCGAGTATAAACAAACGAAATTCAATAAGTCGCCAGCCATGTGGGTACTTATACACGGCGCGATTTGTACCTTAGGATTAATTAAGGCGAAGTCTCGAAACGAACTAGAGGGCATACATTTATTGGGAGTCATCGCTGATTAAGCCGAGGGCTTATTGCCGTATCGCATGTGCGGGGCCATTTAGGCCTCTTACCCCGAGGGCACGAAATGATGTATTCTTCTCCTCCCTTTCCCTATTTTTCTTCTACATCGTCGGTTCCGCATAAAAAACCGACATCTCAGGATCGCCCATGTTTTTCCTCGACTTTAGAGTGTGATGTTTTTTAAACTTTATTACCCTATAAATTTTTTTTTAAATTGTTACAATGTCGAATTGGAATCTCCAGCAGAACTCGAACGTAATATTTTCAAATAATCTCTACGGTAATATGAAGTTAAGAAACACCGCTTGAAAGTCGAGAGAAAAATGGGCTATTCCGAGATGTTACCTATTTGAATGGGATTCTGGGATGTCGCCATTTTATACGGAGCCGACGATACATACAAATGTGTTTTTGTATGAATGTGTTTATAGTATACTCACAGGTTACGTCCAGGGTTTTTGTCTCCTCGCTCTTGCCGACCTCGTTGTACACCTCGCACTTGACGATCGCATCGTGATACTCGCGCGTCACGTTGTGGATGACCATTTCCGTCTTGTAGTCGCCTACGGCCTTCTTGTCGTTTATGTACCATCTGTTGAGAGAGAGAGAGACAGAGAGACAGTGAGATGGAGACATCGTTGACGAGTGATATTTATGTGGCGAGTTATTGGGTGGCGCTGCTTCCACTCGCTGTACGCGGCGACCCCGCTTTCAGCCCTAAATGGCTGTAATTTATATTTGGGGAGAGGGAGTTAAATTTAGGGTAACTACCCCACTGCTATACACGACCAGAATTCAATGTCGTCAATATCGCGCGACGACGTGTATGGGATATCTGCGATGAAAACGGATTGATAAATTTGCGCGAGTGCATTCCTTTGAAATTGCTGCACAATTACTCACTCGAGTGTGTCAGCTGAGGATATTCACTTGCAATATATATCGTTTTAACATTGTTCTGGTAGAATAAGTGTAAACATTTATTTTCGCTAATAAAGTAAATATACTGTTCGACAAAGTATTTACTTCACTTTAGTAAATTCTTTGGTTAACGAGTGCTTCGTGATTGCTTTTTTTTTGTTATTCATAATATTCATTTTAGTAAGCGCGATAAATGACAAATATGCATATCAAAGTGAGATGTTTTCATTTCATTTTTTTGAACTATACCAGTTGACCGAAAGCAAATTTAGTTGGCGAATTTCTGAAATAAAAAGTTTTGCGGTAGTTAAAGTTTGACGCGGGTATACGCTAGGAATCGTATAGATGCGGCCAACGATAGCGAGCACTTCGTACAAATCTAAAGTAATGGCTGCGTACCGAACATAAACTTTTCTGACTTTTATTGCACGTAAATAGAATATTTAGAATAAAATCCGAAAAGGACAGACTGAATTATTTTGTCACTTGAATTAATCATCTTCTACCACATCTATCTGTATACCCTTATTTTTATAATCATTATTATATCAATATTATTATGTATCGTAAAGAACATGCAACACAATTTATGATAAAAACGTTTGATGGATCTACAATCAAATTAAGCTATCCAGATTAACCATATGGTTCTGTAATTTTCTCTATACATACACAGATTATCTTATATATAATTTGAAAAGCTATGTATCCTTGACGTCACTCATCAGTGCGAATCTCATGCCGAACAAAAAATACAACCCATTCTCACGACGCATGAAATTCCGTGCCACGCAGAAATTTTTCATACTTTTTAAGTCGTGATAAACGCGCGAAGCCGCTTAAGAATAATCGTTTCGATTAAATCTCGAGACTATCCACGCGAGACTGTGGAGTGTGTTTGTGTGTGTGTGTGTGTGTGTGTGTGTGTGTGTGTGTGTGTGAGTTCTTCGTTCGTGAATGAACGGTTGCGTGCGCACCAGATAAGATTTGTATAAATATCGGCATATTTACACTAGGTAAATAAATTTAATCTATTATTGCGTCCAGTTTGTTTGTCTTACTTTCGGCCGCCGCTACTCCACCAGAACTGTGACTGTACGAGAAACGAAAATCGGAGATGGCAAAAAAATTCGAGTGTTATCGCATGCACACATGCGCGCGTGTGTACACGCGCTCACATGCACGGTAAACAATAAAAATGCTCTTTTTTTTGTTTGTTGTTCTCCTCTTTTCGTAATTACGCTGTGTAAGTGACGAGAGCGTGCGCACGAGGTCCGAATAAAATGTACATATATTTCTTTTTTCTTCCTCTCACGATGCCACGTCGCGTCGTAGGGTGAATATTGGAGATTAACAATCGGGCGGTCAACGAACGAACAGCAAAGAGTGCGTGCAGCGAAAGCTTAGTAACTCGAGGCCAGTTCTAGATTTGACATTGTCCTCTCTTCATACTATCGATTAAAACCTTTTCTGGCTCTTGTTCTTTTTTTCCCTCTTTTACTCTCATTCCAGCTAAACCTATCGCATTTGTTTGCGCAAACATACGTACGTTTTTGTACGATCCCCGATTTGTTGATGCTGTGAAATCGAAATAGCTGTTACGTGCTTGTTCAAACGATTGATGCTAAAAGTCTACTATTTTGCAACTCAAAATATTTCCCTCGTAAATATTATTGGAAAAAACTCTGTGCTGTATGAAAAAGTGTATTGTAAATGTATACTCGTACATGGTATACATTTCGTTGGATTGAAATTTAATAAAATTATTGTTATTGCAAAAACATTATAAATTTTAGGCACGTCTTTATTTTTCTTCAAATTTAGCTTCAAGCGTTGTTATGCAAGTTAAATTTTTTAAACTTGCAACTGCTACTACGGCGTGTCCTAGTTTTCATCGGATCCTGTTATAACTTTATACATATATTCTGGTACGCGAAATTTATAGTGAGTTTTCAACTTTAAAAGAAACATTTCATCATAGCTTCGTTATAATTCAAGTAAACAGCCGACTGCTCCTTTAGTATCGTTGAAAGGATAAAAAAAAATAAAACAATCCAAAATCGATATTAATTATTATTTAAGCCAAACCGAGCAAACTTTTCGTGAAAACCAATAACTTCAACAGGAAAGAGCGGACCGAGTTGTTCGAGATATTTAAAAGCCTCTCGAGTGCGGTGGCACAAAAGCGTGTACGCCATACTCATTTACTTTTTCAAGCGATAAATTGCAAATTTAATTATACGTCGAATGACTTTTTTCCCCCGTTTTTCATCGACGCGATTTATATACCGAGGAAAAGCGCAAGCGTATAGGTAGATCATACATGTACATATATACGTATTGGTGAAAATTTGTCGTAGCGAGTAATCAATAGCTGAAAAAAAAGAAACACAGCGTTCTCTAATTGTTAATGAAATCACATAAAATTCCTGGGAGTTCCGTAATCATCTGTATACACCTAATTCTTGAAAGCAGCGCGCCGCGTACATGTATACCCATTGTGTACGTAAAGCTGTAGCCTGTGTACGTATACACGCGCAAACAAACTGACACGCTACACACACACACACACACATATATATATAAATTTAGTTTGACTCACTTGTACTCCATATCAGCTGGATTGGCCTCGGCACGACACTTGAATCGAAGTTCCGATCCCTCGCGTATCCGTTCGTTTTGCGAGGGCCCCTGGTGAATCTTCAGCGAAACCTTCGGCGCGTAACGGACCTGGACAGGAATACAAAGTACTTTAAAAAGTGCCTCGGCTGCCTTGCTTGATGCTACCTACTGCTGCTGCTACTGCTGTGCTTCTGCACGAAAGAGAACGAAAGAGGGAGAGAGAGAGCAGGATCAAGCCAAGCCGGCGAGAGCTAGTATAAAGAGAAAGATAGAAAATCTCTCTCTGTCTCTCCCTCTGCGGTAGGGGTATATACATGTATAGGGTGTTCGTTAGCGCCAAAGTTCGCTATTTCCTCTGGCGCACCGAGAGGGTGGGTGGGGGAGGAGGGAGAGGGAGAGAGAAGCGTGTACATGACCCTGGCGTTTGCTTGGCAGGCTTCGAGCGTTCTCGCTCTCCTGTCTCTTTCTCGCTCGTTTTAGAGACCAACGAAGCGAGTGTGTGTGTGTGTGAGAGAGAGAGAGAGAGAGAGAGAGAGAGAGAGAGAGAGAAGGCTAGGACCGAATTGCTACAGGACTAGGATACTCGCTGCACATAAAGACCGAGAGCAGCGAGCCCCGTATATACGTGTGTACGTGTGTTTGTATATGAGTCATTTTGTGTTGACTGAACAAAGTGGGGGGGTCGGGATGTAAAAATTCGTAAATTTCGTCCCGAGCGAGTTTAACTACTTTACATACAAATTATAGGAAAAAGAGATGGAGATGAGCGCGAAAGTATAGGGCGCCGAGGCGAGATTGTATGTAGGAAGTATATAGAGTATACTTGAAGTTCTCTCGGGGTTGGATTGGAGCCGGGCCGCACGTATGTGCATGATTATAAAACAACATTTTTCACCGTCTATTGTACTCCGCAGCGCAATTTATCCACAGTCGCTTCCCGGTCTGGGCTGCGGGGAATTTGTTAATTTTTCATCGGTGCGCGAGGTTTTGTCGACAATGGGCCCAACGAAAAGTAGCTCGCATCGTGCCGCGATAATGAACATATATAAGGAAAGCTATGATAAAGCAGAAGAATATATATATATCCCCTGTACAAAGGCAAGATATCATCCTCTCGAGACTGGAAAATGTTGACTTTCAATCAGAATCCGTTGTGCGCGCGTTTTATCTATAGTGGTTATTAACGCCCGCGATCGGCGTTTTGCGCTCATTTGTATATACCTATACGCAGCTGTTAAATTGATCGGAACTTTCAAGAATCTCAATTCCTCAAACTTTTCCCAGTTGACGCAGAATGACCCATATATCTATATGCGTACGTACATGTACTTCTGGCCTCTACAGTAGTCTGTTCAAGCGAGAGAGAGAGAGAGAGAGAGAGAGAGAGAGAGAGAGAGAGGGAGCGAAGCGCAGTTCGCGTTTAACGGGGCTCGCCCGCGTGCGTCTTTTCAGTTCCTTCGCAGAGTCCTCTCTCTCTCTCTCTTTCCCGCTGCAGCTCACGCTGTCTCCGTCTTTGACCCGACCTCAATGTCCAACTTTGACTCTCTTTCGCAGAATGACTTCCGACAACGCAGACAGCAGCCGGCGCTGCTGCAACCTCTACTTTATTAGCGAGAGTGCAAAGTTCGGGAGTTTTTCTAGCTCGGTTTCCTTCGCAGCTCCTCTCTTCTCTCTCTCTCCCTCTCTCTCTCTCTCTCTCTCTCAGCTCCCTCTCTTATACTTGGCGACGCATTGGCCCTGCTGCAGCCTGTGCACGCGACTACCCGGGGATGAGAAAGCAAATTTGTACTGCAGCCTCTCTCGGTATGCTTTACTTTCCTTTCGCGACCGTCTGTGCTTGGGTGCGCGCGAGCCTGGCTGCAGAGGCTTTTAATCGAATGACATATCCACTTCTGAAACTCGAGCTGCGATCTAATTGCGCGCGGTCATTCGCAATCGATCCCGCTTCTCGCTTCGTCCCGTACTATGATTTTGCGTTTCACGTAGCCGATAGTAATTTTAATTAGTTACGATCGATCGCGTGTGCACAAAGATGAACTTGGATATTCAATTTTCGAGAGAAAAATCGCTAAATCGCAGTAGGTCTAATATTGTTCGCGCGAAAAGCTTTGTTATGCTAAATTAGCTTATGACTAGCGATGAAGTGCCAGTTATTTCAAAGCATTTTCACGACATAACACTGTGTATAAGGTGGAAAGACAAAAGAGGTTGATTTTAAAGGCTGCAGTGTGTAAACGCGCTTTTATAGGTATGTACCACGATTATAATTAATCCGTCTAGTTTTGTAGAGATTTAACACGGTGCAAATAGGTTTTGTATACTAAATTAATTATCCTGACGTCAATGCGAGCCCGCATGTAATAGCTTTATCGTCCCGCGAGCTGCGCGAACGATAAATTAAAACCTAATTAAACAAATAATCAGAAAACCGATAGCTGCAGTCAATCTGAATCTATTTTTACCTTGCATTTTATCATAATCAAAAAAGACCGCTTTTTAAAAACAAACTAAATAGCTATCTCGATGGTATAACGTTTACATATATATACGATATGTTCTTTAATATAAGAGATGAGCAAAAAACCTATTCATAACTCTCTAAAAGCGAAGCGCCTTCCTTTAGGCTAACGGTCAAAGCGCGCAGCGTGGGATGCAATAGAGCGTGTCTAAGATTTCGACCATTAGCCAGAGAGTGTGTAGCAGCAGCGAGCTGACTGGCACTAGCATACACATATATTTATATGTATATATATATATATAGCCTGACGTTCCAGGACGCTGCACGCAAAGAACATTTACCTCGACGCGCAGCCTGGCGCTCTGCGGCGTGCGATCCGCCGCATTTTGACTTTGACAAGTAAATGTGGTGTTATCGTGCTCCTTGCGTGGCGTCACAGTCAGGATCGATTTGACCGTGATGAGGGGCCCGCTCTCGTACTGCGTCTGTATCGTTTTGATGTTGTCGTGCTGCACAAAGCCCAGACCGTCGATCCACGTGATCTGAAACAGAAAAACAAAAGAGTTAGGACCGAAGTTTGGCTTCGTTAGCGGATAATTGTGCTGGGCTGGGGTTTTTTTTTTCTTTCGTTTTTTTTTCTCTCTGTGTGTTGCTCAAGTTGCTTTGTTTTGGGACGATAACTTTTTTGCCCCCTCTGCCGTACTTTGTGTACGTGGCTTTTGTGTGTTGGGGGAGGGAAGAGTTGCCGCTGCGAATTGGCTTGTATCATCCGATTACAATGCGCCAATCGTTGATTTCATTAACTCTAAATGCTGCTGCAAAATTCCTCGGATTCCTATGCGGGTATATGCGGCAAATCAATTCGTAGTAAAATATCGTTGAGATGATTGAAGGATCGTTAAAGGGAAATTAAAGTGAATTTTTGCTTGCCTGCTGCGTATTATAATATACAATCGATCGATCCACTCGAACAAAGCCGCGCGTTCATAACGATACTCGCGCGCCGAATCAAAAATTCTTCGTTATACCTTCGATATTGTGTTCCATTATTTTAAAATTATGCATAAATTATCCTTTTACTGCTGCTGATGAAACTCGGCCGATTGTGCCCGGGCGTGTTGCATCAATCAATAAATAAATAGACTGACCTCTCACAATCAGCAATTTACGCTTCTCAACCAGCCCTGAGATTATATTTTCATGATAAAATAACATTTATGCTCGTTTAATATTGCATTAAATTACAAAATATTCAATTATCGCTTTCGCAATAAGCTTATATATATATATATATATGTATATATATACAGAACCAATGGTATATATCTGCTCGCGATAGTTCAAACCAGCAAGTCGATCCCGAGCTCGCAAACATATTCCCGACAGCAAAGGCCAAACAAGAAAGAAAAAAGAAATAAAAATTCCCTCATCGACAGCAGCCACCTGCACACACATACACGCAGAGCCATATAGACGCGTGCACACAGAGCCTTTTCACGACCCACAGTACCGACGATTAAAGATCTCACCTGCTCGCACTCTGCGCTTGACTGCATGAAAGCTACGCTCGCTCGCGCGAAATCCCACCCTGAGATTATAGTTTCGCTCTCGTAGTCCCTGCACACACGCGCTCCTGCTACTGCCACACAGCGACTTGGATTATTCGTACTGCCCTACACACTCACATGTACACACTCCCACACGTGTATGACTGTAATGACGATCGAGTTGCGGTCTCGTAACAATTAAAGTCCGCGTAGCGATTGTAATGTTTGCGTCTCTCTCTCTCTCTCTCTCGTACTGCGCGCGCGTGAAATCGCTCGTACGTACGCAAAATTAATGGCCGCGGATACCCGGCGCATATTTATAACTGCACGTATAACGGTACGATTATAAAAACACCGAGCGCGCACTGACACGTATATACACACGCACACATAGGGAGACTATTGTAAATGTCACTAGTCTCGTATCAGAGCGCATACACCGTGCGCGCGCCTCCACTTTTATTCGATCTGACGCTCCGATACTTTCTGTATTAGCGATTCGAAACGTTACATTCGAAATGTGCTGCCTCCCGCCCCTTCTGATATATGCACTCGAGAACTGCACAGCAGCTTCTAAGCGCGCCATCGATCTGCGGTGCTTATATGTAGATGTGTGTGTATTATTTTATGCCGCTACCGCCGCCACTTGGCTCATTCGACATTGCTCATAGCGAGTGGAAAAAAAAAGTATATACATCTCGAAACGAATAATAATAGCTACTGACATGAATTCGCGCCTGTAAACTCGCGGCTTTGTCCGGAAATAAATTCGAATCATTACTCGGCCTCGCGCAGCGGCTGTTTTGCGCTCGAGTCCCCCTCCGCTTCGATATATATATACATATTTAGTGTCGTCGCTGAATCGATTTCCCGCTATTCCTGTATTATGCATAAACATATATGTATACATATATATATGTTTTTTCATCGTACGTATATTCGGGAATAACTTGCCGTGCAGTTTTGTCGCTGTCGCCCGCGCCGTCGCACGGATATTCGCCTAGGAATCTCACGAATTTCTTCATCTTTGAAAATACATGTATTGCTGTACCACCGCCTCGGGCATAAGAGTAGTTTTCTACTGTGTGTGTGGGTGTCTGAATCTCGTACTCTCTCGAACATATATCCACCTACCCAGCATTCGCGTCGCCATTCCTCGGCCGCTTCGCTCTTGTAAAGCACATTGTAGAGAAAAGCTACTTGACCGGAATAATGTCGCGCGCTGTTACATATAGTCTTAGCTATATAATATGCATCTCCTCTCTCTCTTTCTATCTCTCTTTGTGTTTTAAACCGAGTGCATATACGTATACGTACATACAGATATATACGTACAGAGCAAAAGAGGAATTCTTCGGGCGACTGCGCGGCGCAATATTGTCTTTTGCTTTTTTCGAGCTCGTGGAAAAAAGTAGCGCAGAGACGCACGACGCCGATTGCACCACCGCTGTTTTTGCTGCCCCATACACGCTGGAAAATTGCGCCCCCCTTGAATTATTCGCTTAGTGTCGCTCGAAGGTTAATGGGATTAAATGCTACATCACATCGCGATATATACGTATACACACATATATATATATATATATATATATATATGCGTAAAGCATGTGGGTGTGCGTCTGTATCGGTCGATTGTTTATACGAGAAACTCATAGATTGAAACTTTCGGTGCGGACGGCGCTTGCGTTAGCTTATATACATACATAGCGAGCGATTTTCCTAATTCAGTTCGTAAATTTAATACACGTTATATCACTGTACGTGTAGAGGGCCACGCTTCCACTGCATGCGTGAACCGGGAATTTCCAAACAATTCTGAATGAGTAATTTCATAATGCCAGCGATATTAGTCCGATGATTAAAGCCCTATAATTCGTATTAATTTATTAATAGAACTTGGCATTGTGAAATTATTTCGTTACTGCGGACCGATTGTGAAGAGAGATAGACATATATATATATATATATATTCTTTGGGTTGGATTTTAATATTTATAGCAATTTGGTGCGGGCTTGTCTATGTCGATGCATAGATATGCCGTACTTATTTGACTGCGCGGAACCGCGTAAGATAAATAGCGTATATACGTGAAAATTTATTGGTCAAAGTCGCATAGGCGATAGAGATTGAAATCTTTGAAATTGTATATATGTGCGAGCGCCATATTGCAACAAGTAGTAACGAATGAATTTAGTCAGACATTAACGAAAAATTTATCACCGCACGTTATTCTGGGCACACGACGTATGGATCTGGACGTATTTTATATCTTCTTTGCAGAAAGTTTTAATGTATTCGATCACGCGGAGTGGAATTTTTAGTATTTGAAATTCATGAAGTTTGGGACTTTCAAACGCTATACACAATGCCTACACACAACTAACGCATAAACTCTTGCGGAATAATCCATTGCCACTTTTGGAATAAACTTGTCTGTAGAGTTACCGTGACAAGCGCATTCACGCAAGCAGCAACAACGCGTACCTATGCGACCTCAGAAAGAAATACGAAGTATATTTATCCGCACATCCTCGTGGCCAGGCAAAAAGCAACGAAAAAATTTTGAGCAGCAGGCGCGTCGATAAACTCTGTTGCATAACAAAGCGAGCGCTGCATCATAGCTCTACATACCCCAAGTAATTTCTTTAAATCCGCTCGCATACTAGAATCCTTGTCGCATGGCTGACCTCCCCCCCCCCCCCCCCCCTGTCTTCTACCGTACACACACGGTTACATCTATCTAGCTATAATGCAGCTAGACGCACAGAGAGAGAGAGAGAGAGAGA
>UELU01147721.1:3770-13855 GCA_900490025.1 Megastigmus dorsalis
TATTTTTCTCCGTGAAATTCTTTATGTATTGAGATATCTAATAGTTTCGATAAAACATTGTGAATAGAAAAGCATAGCTGCAAAGCTATTGCATAAAATTGAAAACATTGATTCTGATAAGATTTGTTGTAGTGAATATTGAAACTATACACACAAATAATCGATTAAAAAATTACAAAACAATAACAAATCAGTGGTTTTAAAATACCAACGTCGGAAGCCGTCACAAATTCACAAAATATAATTAAAAGCCGATTAGGCTAAACATCGACGTTCGACCCGCAATCAAGCGTTGTTAGGGCAAGCGAGTTCATCAAGCGCTCCGAAGTGCTTATGTCGCGAGAGTTATACACGTAGAGAGAGAGAGAGAGAGAGAGAGGGGGGGGGGGAGGGGGTTGAGAAGGAGGAGGAGAGCAAGGCGAACAGCACAAAGGACATTTTGAGCCATTACTGCGGCGCGTCAGACAAAGCGACCACGAAATTACCGGAAAGGCGACACACGCCCGATACTAACATTATATAAATGTATTTTTTATACACCGCGGTGTATCCCTGTAACGCTTTAAGCGTAGCGTATCACTGTTGGTAAAGTGAACATAACTTTATTTATTTTACTGATTAATATACGTTAACAATTCAGTTACAGATGACTCAACTGTATGATCTTTTACACTTTTATACTTTTAGAATACCAAACTACTTTTATACTTTTAGAATAACAAACATTCTACAACATTTCTAGTGACTGATAATATCTGTATAAAGGTCTATACGTATTAAGGTGTCCCTTATTCCCCAAATTCCAGAAATCGATCATGCCGCCCCCTAGATCGTTTTCTTTTGACGAAAAAACATGTTTGAAATTTCGAATGGCCCCAAATTCAAAGTTTAACCCTTGCCTATAGATACGATCTTTGGGAAAAAAGGGACACCCTAATACGTGAAGTCTAAAGTTAAATCAACCCAATTAATTATATAGAGTTAACACTTTATTATGCAGAACCTCCTGTATTTTTGAAGTATGTGCATATCATAACTATAATTATAACTTTCGTTTCCTCAATTTACATGAAAAAATTAAAGCGCACGGTAAAATTTTGATAATAAAAATCATTTACAAAACGTTATTTAGCGTACGGCCTGATTTAAATTAAGCGAAATTAAACAGCAGTGCCTTTAACTGCACTGTAGATTGTAAAACTTTGACAAGAGTTTTGCAGAAATGTCTATTTAATGCATTCCAGATGTGAAACGTGTTTTTAACATAACAACCTCATTCTTTCCATACTTTTCTCTGTATACCGAACTGTACATAGTATTATAATAGTGTATTTGTACATGGAGATAGACTATCTACTTTATTAACGCGATTCATTATACGCTAATTTTGAATTTTGCGTTTTCCGCATACTATATGAGCCACGAGATTACGGCGTTTTATCATAATTATGTCTACATCAGTCACTCTCCACTGAAATAACGCGATGCTATAGCAGAAGACTAATGACACAAAAAGAACTATATGAATTTTATTCTGCTGTTAATCGATCAGTAATATGTCAATTCAAACATGTTACGGTTAGGGTATTGCAAAATATACCTATCGACAATGGATAGAGTATATATATACGTGGGATAGCAATAAACAGCTTGTGAAAGCCCGTTTACACCTCTTCCAACCCCATTCCTCGAATTTATAAAATTTCATTTGACCAATCTCGATCGCAGTTATTATAAAATTAAAAATAAACTCGGCTGCAGGAAAATGACGTGGTAAAACTTTAGTTCTAAACCGTAACATAAGGCCACATATAAGTGGCAACAACAAATTCAGGACGCAGCGTGCAAGCAATCATTCACCGACTACATATACATACATATACACATATATCGGGAAATGCACCGGTGCGCCGCGTGCACGTGCCCCTCCCCGAAGACACGTATAATACATATCCACGTACGCGCTTGGTCGTCGTAGTCGTCGCCAGCCGTATCAGGATCAAGTATAGCACGAGGAAGCTCCTGCTGCTGCCGCTGCTGCCGCTGAAGAGGGTGGGTGGGCAGAGCGAGTAGGAGGACGAGGAGGAGGAGGCGCTAGTTCGCGGAAGTTGCGGAAGCAGTGGTAGAGGGAGGGAGGGGGGGTAGTATAGCAGGAGAAGCAGAAGCAGCGCGAACCCGCGCATTCCGGCTAAACGTATTACAACCACTTATCCCGCAAGCTGTCGAGTCCTCCCAGACTCTCCCAGACGTTCTCTTAATTGGCATACGATGCTTACGTCCCTACTGCAGCCTAGACCACCCCTTCGTTGTTCTCTCTCTCTCTCTCTCTCTCTCTCCCTCTCTAGCCTAGAAGTACACTAATATGCGGGGGGGCGCTTGCGCGCGACCGCTAAACGCTAAAAGCACGCCACCCGCTTTCTCGCTCCCTCTCTCTCTCTCTCTCTCGCTCTATGTATGTACTCGGGCGCGCGAGCTACAAGACACAAGAGGGTGCGAGAGGGCTTGTAAGAAGTTGTGCGAGTCCAGCAGCCACGAGTCGACGCGCCCCACTTGTACCGCCACCACTCTACACTTCCCCCCTCCCCCTGCTTTACTTATGCTCTCGCCACCCGTTTCCTCTCTAACCCGACGTATATATAGGAATATACGTACGACGGGTTTTGTTATGGATGATCGGATTCGAGTCTGTAGAGGAATCTCGAAGATTCAGTTGTCAATTTGTATTTTGGTAGAAAAAGTTTACGTACGTAATGTAATGGACATTTTAAGCTTTGACACACAGAGAGAAAAGATTTAGTTTAGTTCAAGTATCCAAAGTCAATAGCTACTTCGCATGTAATTGAAAGAAGCAAAGAATTTGATTTCAGTAACTAAACCTCTTTTTTTTGTTTGGGTCATACTTCTTTCGATGCCACATTCAAAGTCTTTAATTGTCATTATTTAGTTGTGATATCCTAATCTTTAATTGTCATTATTAGTTGTGATATTCTAATCTTTGTTTCTGTCATGCATTCGAACGGTTGGGAAATAGAAAGTAAATTATCGCGTGTCTCACAGTCAAAGCTTTGAGCATCACATCACTCTTCCAGCTATTGAATTTAATTGTGACAATCCAATCATTGGTTTTCGTAAGCAAAATGTTTTTTTTCCCGTGCAAGAACAACGTATTTACTTGCTTAGATATTTCACTGAATTATTTTTAGACATATAATAAACCAAGCCCCAAGCGTACCAGATGCTCCAGAAATAAAGCTCTCTTACATATACAAAGAAGCAAGTATATGTGCAAAAATTGAAATAGAACGTGAGCATTGAAAGGCTCACGAATATTGACGTAAGTTGGGTAAGTGTTAAGTGTGTGAACGTCGAAATTGCTCTTTCAGACTCGAGCAACTCAAATTTACAGTTTGTCCGTGGGATATGTATGGGATCGGGTTTGGGTAACCGCGTAGGATAGTCCCTGAGAGAGAGGAAGGCAGGTCTATTCACGAGCAAGTTTTTGAGAGTCGCGCGGCGCACAGTAGCGACGCTTATATGCGAGGATTTCGCAAGGGCGGGAGTGGGGACGGGGATAACATAGGAGGATGAATAGAGGCGCCTTTAAGCTGATACGATATGTAAAAGTGGATCGAGATCTTCTTCCGAGATCGACTTTTCACCGATTGCCTCTACTCTGCGGGTTACGAGACTACACACACACGCACATACGCATAGACGCACACTTTTTTATGCCCTGCAACTTTGGCCGCGATGAAAGTTCGCGGATGGCAGTCTCGCACGCCGCGGGGATATGGGATTGTTTACGCCGGTACACGCTTTTATTCACCGGTGTGATGGCTGTCTATATAGATCTTTCTCTCTCTCTCTCTCGCGTGCGCGCGCGCTCTTCTTAAATGGGCAAACTTTTCGGCGGATTCGGTGGCGAAATTTCCCCGGCCCAACTTGATATGTTGATGAACGCGCATTTGTCGCGTCGCGGCCGCAGCGCAAAGTATTTTTCCTGCTCCCTCGGACGTGAAATATGGTTTTGTTTATGCGGCTTCGGGGTGCATCCTTATACTTCGATTTTTGATGATTTTTTTAAGACACTTTGCGAGACCGTCATCGCAACGGTATAAAAGGGCAAGCGATTGTATCCAACTGACTATCGCCTAATACTTGAAAAGTTGGATCCAATCGAAAACTATTCAACATACTTTTTTCAATAATCTACCTGAATACTAAAATTATAAAATAATATCGCTTTTTAAAATTTATCATGGATTTTTACTTTCATATGCTTGGAGCATTATTCTTGATGATTTTTAAACTGCATGCAATGTAGTGATTAGGTAGTCATTAGGTCCACTAATCATTACGAAGCAAGTTAGAGTACTACGTATAGAGTGTAGTTTCGCTACTGTACGGCACCTATACCACAGCCAACGCAAATTCGTAAACGGTATGAAGTTTGAGCTTCATAAGTTTGTCTTTGATCAAAATTCGATACATAATTACTTACTCAAGTATTTCCGATCTATAATGTGACAGAATTTTAATCGATAAGGTCTCTTATAATCTTGTTATCAATAATCTTATACTAAAGTAATTAATGAATATATATTTTACACACCATTAACTTTATACAACTAATTTTTTTTTAATCAATATATATATACTAGGAAAACATTGTATGAATTATTGAAAAGACAATTATTTGATTCTCTTTTTTGCAATTAGCGGAATAACTTCACTTAGAATCCCCTTATAAATGTTAGATACAAAATCTTTCCATGTCCTGTTTAAAATAGTTTGATTGAAAACTGTTCTTGGAAATCGTCTCCGAGAAAATCATTACAAGTAGTACTCGAAAACGAGCTACGAGACGCCGATCAAGCTGGAAAAATGCTAAACAAACCGAACAGTGTAGGGGAAAGAAACGAATCGCTCAAGAGGATAGAAGGATGAGAGAGAAATGAGAGAAAGACGGAAGGAACAAGAGGAATAGAGAGGAAGAGCAAGGGAAAAGAGTGAACGTACTCGACGAACAATGAAAGGATCTTTCTCGCTATTTCTATATTTACGCCCGTCAACGCGTCGTTCACTCACCAACAAAGCACGAGTTTCAGTAGCAGAAGCCCCTCAACGAAGAAACTGATTCAATTTAAAAATCATTTGCTAAGTGCTGCCATTGGTTGGGACATAGTTGACCTTTTTTTTTCGTGGAAGCTGTGTCAGTCTCTCTTGCCCGCTCACTCTCTCACGCTCGCCTCTCCCCCCCCCCCTTCTTTCCTTTCCATTATTTGCTACGCTGTTGCTTCCCTTTTATATCTCAACTCTTTTTTATACGAATGCTCGGGAAAAATAGCGTCAGGAGACCGCGCGTCCCCCTCTCTCGCTCTTCCTTGTTCTTACTCGCCTCCTCTTTCTCCCTTATCCTGTCGCTTTTTGTATCTCTCTCCCTCTCTCTTTTTATCCGGTATAGTTTGTACTATAACCCTCCGTACCGCTCATTCTCCACTTAATTTGTTCACTCTGTCACTTTTGTTATTTCAGCAATTAAAATAGAGAGTTGTATTTGAGGAGCAACATTTATCGATGTCCTTCACTTGATTATCTTTTTAGTACGAAGAATAACGATGCTCGTGATTTACTTGAAACCGATGCAATAAGGAAAAGTGCAATTAAATAATTCGCATTATATATTTTTTTCAATTTGAATATTCCTTAATTTGAATGTCAATCTATTAGTTATATCATTAGTTCAACAGATCCTTTTCAACGAGTATATAAAAATCCAGTCATGAGAATTCATATTTTGATCCATACACTGTGGCGATTACTCGGATCTCTCGTAGTTTAATCAGACCAAACGGTCACCTTTGGGTAGTTTTTTTGTTCCGAATGAATTTTCAAAAAGGGTTTTAATTCACGAGGGGCTCGCACGAATACCGGGAAGAGACTGGACTCTCTGCATTAATTAAAACGGCTCGCATAAAAATACAATTCGTAACAAGTTCTGTTTTGACAAATAACCGCGCTCGCGAGCATATCTATACTATTCTCGAGTGTGTTTGCCTCGCAACTCCTCTCTTTTATCCCTTTCTCTCTCGCTCTCTCGCTCTCTCTCTCTCTCTCTTCCCTGTATTCTTTTTCCATCTCATTCGCGTTTATATCTCGGGACTGCAGTCATACGCGGGAGGATGCGCTGGAGAGAAGGGGACGAAACTCGTTCACGCGTCGACGAGCAGTTGAGGCCCAGGCCCAGACGCAAGCGCGCATCGCTTTGCCTTTATCGTTCTTTGTCGGCGGGGGCCGAGCGTTAAAGCGGCGCGCGCGAAAGCGAACGTGTCACACACGAGGCGAGAACGAAAAAAAAAAACAACCGTGGAAGCGAGGAAGAGAGGAAGCGAAGGGAAAGGCGGTAAGGATCTTCGTGGAAGCTAGCGCACGATGGTGAGAGCCCCCCGGCTTTATAATGAAAAGTAATGAGAGCACAAAAGAATTTTTGCGCGGCGACTAATATAATAATAAAATTTCATTTTCATTGTGCGCCCGCGCGGCCGCGTCGTCGCGTCGAGCTAGTAGTGTGCGCGCGCGAGTCGAACGAGTCGAGCGAATTTCCCCTTTATGATATTCGCAAATTAATTTTATTAAAAGTAACGATCCTGGAGGATTCATTCGCCACATTTATTCCATTGCCATCTTCCGACGATTCGCCGCCCGCGTATACACTTTTTTTTATTCTCCCCAACTCTGACAGGGTATAATTGAAAGGGAAAATTTGTTCGGGGAGCTTAAATGAGAGCTTTAATCCTTGTGTTATTTAAAAATTCTATTTTCACCTGGCTATATCGCGACCTCTGTTTTCTTTTACTGTTTGTGTATTCCGCTGCTATTATTAAGGTGTTTGATGGACAAGTCGAAATCACATTACCGAGAATACCCGGAATAAATTAATGTAAAGTAGATTACGTATTTTGAATACATCAGTGTCAAATGTGCGCCAATAAGGAATTTGATTTGTGTAATTATTTCACTAGATTACTGAGTCAATATTATGTAATGATAACGATATTTATGCAAATCAATACTCGGTATATATGTATATACATATATTCATTTAATTGTATAAAAGCTCAATCAAGCCATGCCATAATTCTTTCCACATATTCAAGAGCAAAAGATTTAGATTACATTTATAAACACCTTTCACTAGTTGTATGTATTGCGAGTTATTTATATAACCGTGATGGATAATTCTGCACTTTATAAGCTATATTTTATTTAGACTGAATAATTATCAGTTCCAGGAACAAGTGTTAACTGTCAACGAAGTCAAAGAGTTTATCGTGTATAACGTATCCATACAGTACAAATATTAATTAACAGTATTATCGAACTCGTACAATAACGGATCAAAAGTTGATATTATTTGTTAAAAAAAGTTCTCTTCCCATAATTCTGTCTCGTCGATGCGAGCAATGCTTACGTTTTCTCCGTTTATCCGCGTGATGGTGTACAAAGTGAATCGAATAACTAAGCTCCTGGTAATAACCTTTGAAGCTACCGGCATTAAGCAGACGTACTCTGGTGAACTCAGTTATAGACTCGCCACTTTTCTACGTCCGACAAACATCAATCGAAAAATGATGAATACGACGATGCGCGTACGTGGGTCGGGAACTCGGATGACTGATCCGTAAATTCATCCGGCTTTGGGAAAAGAGCAATAGAAAAGAGAAGATATGATTAATCTTGGAAAAATCGAAATATTGGTTTAACCAACTGCGGATAAAGCGTATTTTAAACGTTATTTAGTCTCCTCTGGTTTAGTTACTGATCCAGGTACTGATTTTATATCAATTTTGATGTTTGTACTTGTATGACCTATCAGCCGTACACAGGGACATGCCGACAGAGTCGGGCTTCTGAAGCTCGATATTATCGGTATTTAGCAAATACTTCCATGGAGATGTAATAGGATTACTGCTATATAGAGCTTGTCATTTCTCAAGGCTGAACTGTTGAATCCATTCAACCATAAACTATTTCACTTTGAGTTACTCGGTGCATTTATTAGATATCACTACATATCAACGTTTCTAATATTAATAATTTCCTTATCTGGTCAATAAAAGTACGTCTGTTAAATCAATAAGATTTGAATCATATGCAAAAAAAAAGCAATTCCATGGATAAAGAGGTCTCCTTGTTCTCGTGCACACTTCCACGCAACGTTTACATTGCTTTGCCAATTGGATAAGTTCAAAATAAAATTTATTTTCGAATATAACGCTGTGAAAATAAAGCTAAAAATATTCATTTATTCTACACGAATTATTTCCTTGTTTTCAATGGCTTTAATTTATTTTCGACTGAATGGACATGCCAAATTCAGATTTTATAAAGAAATTCAATGTTATTAAAGGATGAAATTTATTAAAATGGTACTTTCTAAAAAACAAATAAAAAGTTAAATGACAATTAATCGGAAACGGAGAAGATTTCAGATTTTTTAAACATATAAACGAGCGAAAAGCTTGCTCCAAATATATTCGCTGCTCGTCGCTGGCCGTGCAAAGTGTCTTATCTCCTCCAATCCCCAACTGATCGTTTTCCTGCGAAGTAAATAGTATGGAACTCCCGACTCGCAAAATGACAAACTCCTCTGTGGTTGCACTAAAACAGCTCCATGTCGCCGTCTGATGCTAAATGCCGATTTCGAGCTTTCGACGTGACATCCTAGAACTTTTGACAAAACTCGAGTAAACGGTAAGGTAAAATGAAGCTCTAGTTTTCTTACAATTCGGTGCATAACATATTTTTTTAACCCTAGAGCGTAAAAGTCAATTTCGCGCCCTGAGCATGAAAAATAAATTTTTAACTTACGTGGCTAAACAAACGTTAAGAATCAATTGATTTCAACAAATTCGAAATGAAATGATTTTTTTTTTAAGTGGACGTGTAAAATCTATATTATCGTACACAGTGAGCAAAAGAATATTAAATTTAGAAAGAAAATATTTACTGACCGTATTAACGTAGAGAAAACAAATCTACATAAGCGTTATTGGCAAATATTAATGTGCGCAGAGCAGTTTTGCGTAAACAATAGTGCAGATAGAGAATCTAATCGAGCCAAATAATTAAGCTTAACCCAATAACACAGATTTTCTTTGCTATGCAAACGTCGGCAATACAAATCTAAATATTTAAACGAACTACATAATTGCACAACGAGAAATGAATATGCATAAACAAATCGAGGAGCATCATAAAAGAAAAAAAAAACTAAAAATATCTCGATAAGAAGAGCATCGATCAGCGGATATGTAACGCGGTACACCCATAGCAAACTAATTTCAATCTGCCCTTTCTCTTTTTCTCTCGGCATCGAAAAAAAAAAAAGCACACGCAGTAGCGATGCAAAACGAGAGGTAGATAAAACGGAAAGCGAAACAACTGATGACAATGCGGTCATTCATTTTAATTTGCCGAAATAAAAGTTTACGCTTGTTATTGAACGATTCATCTTTTGGGCGGGCGAGAGCTCGAGCGAATGTACACACACAACCGCGGGCGTGGGGGAAACGCTCTCGACAATAGCGAGAGTGAGAGAGAGAGAGAGGAGAGAGTAGAGCGCGCGAACGCGTGCAGAGAGGAGAGTAATTGGATAGCCGCGAGGTGAGGGACTAACGACGATAACGAATGATTTCATTGTTTAAATGGATTTGCTTGTCGAACGAGGCGCGCGCGCGAGCGGCCATAGAGTGAGAGAGAGAGAGAGAGAGAGCGCGCAGTTGCGCGAGACACCCGGTGTGCAGCCACCCGCCGAAACTACTCGCTCTCGTGCCCCGGATACTTTTTTTTTTTTTTTCGTTTTGGATTCTCGTTCAGCCATATACGCGCGCGCACCCGCTAGCGCTCGTCGATTGCTCAATCACCAAATGGCGAATTCATGCTGAACAACTAAAGCCTCCACCCTCCCTCCCCTGTATGCCCGTCGTACTTTGTGCGCCGCTTGTCGTTGAGATCTGATTTGAAAATGCTTATTTAGTAGATCAACGACGAATGTTTCGTCCGATAGACAGTGAGAGTGGGGG
>UELU01147724.1:11064-50285 GCA_900490025.1 Megastigmus dorsalis
TTGGTAGACGGAAAAAGTGTCCGAGGGTGTCGCACACCAACACCGATACTATGGCAAAAAAAATAGCATGCGTCCAATCGAACGTGCAGATGGTAAATTATCTGTATCGAATGTCGGCGAAAGAGAAAGTGATACAGTTGCTAGAAAGAGAGAGAGAGAGAGAGAGAGAGAGAGAGAGAGAGGGTAGAGGACACAGTGTACACTAATAGAAAGGACCTTCGGTATACATGGACACACAGAGAGAGTTGTATCTCTCTCTCTCTCTCTCTCGCTCTCCAAAGTGCTTCCCAAACGCGTTTCTTCTTCAGCCTCGTCCCTTCTCTACTACTCCCTTTTTTTTTCCTGCAATTCCACCAGAGTGCTCTCAACGTCGATGAGAGCCGAGCGCGCAAGACACGGAGGCTCGCGCCTATAATTGTCAAGAGTACATAGCTGTCCGCTATTACGGGCGTCGAATTCGCGCAAACATAGCCTCGATATAATGCGCTTTATTAGTTTTCGATGGGTTATACGAGAGAGATGGATAGGCAGATAGATAGATGTTTATTAAAGACTGGCAAGAGGGAGAGAGGGATAGATAAAAGCGCCGCGAGCTGTATAATACCAGCGTGAAAAAAGCAATTGATTCGACGCGCGTATACCTATATACGGAGTTGGAAAAGCGGTTCTGTATAATTAAGCATTGCTCGTGTCTATGTCTGCGTGTGTGTGTGTAGATATGTGCGTGTGTTTGTTTGATCTCGCAGCTCGAGGATGTCGCTTCTACTCTCCGTGACTACTATACGAGATAAAGAAAGGAAGAGAAGAGAGAGAAGGAAGAGATCCTGGCATACCGTAGCTAAAGGGAAATGAGAATGAATGTAATAATATATTTAATATTCGCCGGGTCTCCGGCTCCTTCGCTCTCGGTATTACAAGCCAACCAATATTCTCGCCCCCGTTTCAACCCCCTTCGGCCTCTCCTTCCCTTTCCTACGCCACCTCGTACTCTGCCCCGACTCTCCCTACCCCGGCAGACAGCTCGCGAGCCAGTTCGCTATATACGCTTCCACCCCCCACCTCTCGCACTCTCTCTCTCTCACTCCCTCTCTCCTGGCATGTATAGTGCTCAAAGTGCACCGACATTATTTCCGCTGTAACCGACGCTCGGTATCTCTTCGTCGTCCTCTCGTTTTGCCAAGCTCCTCTTCTTCTTCTTCTTCTTCTACGTTCAGCTCCGCGCGTTCAAGGTTAGACGTTGCGCGCTTTGTCTCGTGCCTCACCGCTGGGAGGAGGATAAGAAGCGTGAAGGGCTGGGGGAGGGGGCGGATAACTTTTGCTCTATAGCCGAAACACTGTTATGATATCACGGATCTCGGGCGGTTTTCACTTTCTTCGCCAATCCGCGACGCGTAATTTGAGATATAACCGATATATATTTACATATAAGCCTTTTTTGCGTGGTTCGGTTCAATTGGAGTATTTAAGTAGGATCGAGTACAAAAATCGAAAATCTTATCGATAAAAAAAAAAGAGCTCGTCCGTCGGCATAATTAATCGTTCGCCACTCGTATTATCTCATCCGCAACCCATCCTTCCTCCTATTATCTTCCTCCTAAAGCATCCTTAGTCCCGTACGCACTCGCTATTTACGATATACAGCGGCGTCAGCTCAGCGATACACCGAGATTTAGCCTATAGTGAAATCGAGGAAAATTAAATTTCTCCTGGTTTGTCCACATCACGAGCAGTAGCAGCAGCAGCTTTACCAAGCCGGCACTCTCTCCCTCTCCCTTTCACCCACGCACACACACACACACACACACGCGTAGCAACAGCAGCAGCCCGGAGATTCATAAGATTCAATATGCTCCGCGAGCGACCGCACAACCGAGCATCGAAGCATATATAGGAGCAGCAGCAGCAGCAGCAGCAGCAACGGCCGAGGGGTTGCTGTGCCTTTGCTCTGTGTGTTACACACTCCCATGGCGTATATACGTTGGCGCTTAGTGGGTATAGGGATACGCGAGAGTTTTGTACTTTACATGAAATACGTGCGCACAGCAGCCGCCGCGCGGCGCTGGCTCTCCTTGCGACTTTTACCGCGTGTATCGTTATATGGCTTCTTCTTCTTCTTCTTCTTGCTCTCCCCCCTCTCTCTCTCTCTCTCTCTCTTCTCTGCAGGCATGTTAACTCGAGATGTATAAACTAATATTGCCGAGGAGATGGTGTGTGAGCTGCAGGGGAGGAGAGAACGTGTCGGCGGTTATGCGTATACACGTGAAACCTTCGAAATTTCATTCTCTTGCCCGCTCGCGTCTGCATATGTGTGCGCGTGTTGCTATGTGGACGTGAGTCAGGATTCATTCTCTTCTCGCTGTTTGCAGTTTGTAAGAAAATTAATAATATCATTGTTGTTGAATTGAGTACGGCGTGCATTGAGATAAAGCAATAATGAAACTGATTCGAGTTGTAGACGAAGCGATCGTTTTACCAAGACAGTATTTAGATACTGCTTCATTGCGGGCTTTATTGGAAATGATCGATCACTCCGTTTCCCATCGTATTTTCCTTATATTTCGAAGCGTAACGGGAGGAGGGCACATAAGCTACACACACGGCACAATCGTTAACTTTTCGAGCTCGAAAATCGTATACACCGTAAACATCGATTTATTCGGGAGGGAGGCGTCGCGAGCGCGCGCGCGCTCGGATTGATAAATCAGAATTTCATTGGCTGCCCGTACAGGAAATCGCAATCGCGCTCATACCGCTGTTTGTTATTTCTACGAATTTAATTAAAATTTCAATCAAACCTACGGTGGTTTTTTGCGCGTATCGCCGGGGCAATAAAAGTGCTGAATTCATAGATACTTTTCGATTCGTATATACAATAGACACAGAGAATAGAATAGAATAGATTTAATTACAATTAGATTTACAAAAGGTACGTAAAATAAAATAGAAAATCGCACTCAATTTTCGATTAGTGTTATGGGAGTCGCTTTACAATTGTTACGACTGAAAATTATCACGGTAAGTCAGTCTTAAAAATTGCAAGTAATATCACAGTGCGCAAAGAACATTCACAAGGAGTTATATAGAAAATAGTTGAATAAAAAGTAAATAAATCTACATCAGTCAGGAATTTGAAAATTAAACACACTCACACAATAAAATATATTCACTTCTCTCACTCATCTCTTAAATAAACTCACGCTAGTAAAAAGGTGTAAATGGGACGATGCAAGAATAAATTAACACATAGAAAGTGTTAATCGAGTTCGAGCATGATATTGTATATACAAGTACAGCTTAAAAATATTGCCTCCTAGGATCAGTGTGCAGCCAACCAAGAACACTACGGTAATGTAGTATCCGTAGTGGATTCTTTGTCTCCCGAGAAGCATCCAGCAAAACCAATGAGTAATACTCGAGGTGAGAGAACAGAAGTGCCTCGGTAAGCCAATTGCGCAAAATCTCGGTACGGTGTAGCTTCGAAATAACCGAAGACTGTAGAGAATCCGATTCAATCTCTTAGTTTACATATCCACGTATGGTTTCCACGTTAGTTTCGAATTAAGAAAAACACCGAGGCTGCCAACAGATCCGGAGAAGGGGAAACGGACTTCGTCTCCTAAATCAGTGCTGAGCTACAGATGAAACCGCGCGAATAGCATAGCTTCAGCTTTGCTCGCATTGAGTCTGAGAGAGGCCGCGATTACACACCCTTGCACTGATTCCGCCGTACGCCAGAACAGTTCTATGCCCTCGCCCTGACAATCACGAGATAGTTGCGTATAAATCTACAGATCACCTGCGTATAGAATATGCTGAACACTTCAAGGTTCGAGTACGTCTCATAGGTCGTTGATGTACAGTCAGAATAGGACTGATCCCTGTGGAACACCTAAACTTGTGGACAACACCACTAAAGTACACCATGAGTTCTAGTATTAACATATTGTTGCTCCTGAGAGAGTAAGAAGGTATCCACAGAAGAGCAGCCCTGGAGAAACCCATTGACCTTAACTTGTCTAATAGACGAGATGGCAGAATAGTGTCGAAAGTCTTGCTCAAGTCAAGTAAAAGAAGTAGTGTCACCATTTTGTATGAGGTTCAGGAAGGTCGTCTACGTAGAGTGGAAAGGTCTAAAAACCGGTCTGTAATATGAGTCTAGAATGCGAGAGTCTGAAAGATACTCTTTCAGCTACTCATACAGACAATGTTCTGCAATAGGAGGAAGTCACTTTACACTTTTTAATCGGGATAGCATGTACCTTTTTCAGAAAGAGGAATTGAACAGCTGAACAAGAAGGTGTCCAATAACGGGAAGCATTTTCACTATAACACTCCGCGAAATGCCGTCCACTCCCCGTGTCTGCAATGCCAAATGAGATAGCGCGACACATCATTCAGATTAATTTCCTTCAAACGAAAACTATCCTCTGCTTGCGCGATGACCCTCTCACACTCTTCATCACCATCCCGGGAAGAGATCGACTCTCCTGCAAAATGTTTGTTGAGCTCTTCCGGTGAGAAGTGATGCAACTCACCCTCTTGTCCAGATATAAGCCCCAGGCTGTTCGCAGCTCTGTCCAGGCACTATTGCTACCTAGAGCATCAAACAGTCTGCTGTGATAGAAACATGTTCTCGGATTCTCAGTCAACTTTTCTGTCTGTTTTCTTATTGTATAAAAGTCTTGCAGATACTTCGAGTTTTTAGTTCGTTTGTACCGTCGATATAAGGCGTCACGTTTTCCGTAAAGCTGGAATAGCCCTGCATCAATCCAGGGTAGCCTACCTTTCTTAGATATAAAAGTTTTAGGAGGAGCCACGGACTTTACTGCCACCATGAGATTGGTGCAGCGGCTGCCCAAAGCCAGCTCTATATTGATGTTTGTAGTAACAAACCGTGACCAATCACAGCGAGAGAGATATTCACATATTAATGACGGAGAAACATTTTTTAAAGTCTCGGTACTGAAAGGGTTTAACACCTTTTGTGTTTACATTGTACAAAATCGTTGTGGTAATAATGTTGTGTTAGTTGATATTTGTGGAAGTTGATACATCGATCGCGTCCACCCTGTCGCTCTTATCCTTCGCATGCTTTTTAACTTCTGCAGAGATAATTGTTTGTAAATCGAGAGAAGAGGAGAAGGCGTGAGCTTTACCTCCATCATTTAGCTTAGCCAAGAATCTGCTCCGCCTGTCCCCCAGAAACTTAAAGCCTAATTCTTTAGTGCTTACGGCGGTAAATTTCGCTTCTTCATTCACAATAGAAGTGTCGAGATTGCTGCTGCTGAAAAGCGTAGCGAATAAAGAAGAAATACTCCTCGAACCGTCTCTGATTTTGCTAGAGTAAAGAGGCTAGTATGCTCTCTAACTCGACTGCGTTACGGCATGATCATCGGACAGGATATTTTTTTAACAGAGCAGTCTATTGCGCCCTATATCACGAGAGTACCGCGCTCTGCACTGCCTCTATCATGCGCACGACATATAGTTTTTTTTTTGTCTAATTCATTTTGTTTGTGTAAATCAGAGTTGACGTTAACATTAAGAGTCACTATTGTTAAGTTCGTCAGTTTGTGTTTCAGAGATAGAGAGAGAGAGAGAGTTCACCTTCCATCTCCGCTTTCGAAAGAAAAAGAGAAAAGAACGAGACGATGAAAAATAACGGCCAACTTCCTGTCGAGATTATTGGGTTTATGCTCTTGCTGGTGTGTCCGCGTGTCTGTGTATGATTAGCGCAAAAAACGTGGGTAACACGTGTGGCTTGGCTCGAGCGCGACGACCGACAGGCTCGCGCGCGCGAACGAGACGAAGACGATGAAGGAGAGGGAGGATCGTATACGAGAGAAGAGAGGCCGCCGCCGCTGCACGCGTGAGTTACTTGATTTACGCGAGTGGGGCGTGTCCGAACGGAAGCTACAATTAGTTTATTAATCCACGTATCTCGGTTCCGCCTGTATTACAAGGCGGCTCGGTCTACGGCTATTACCATCCGTAAATATAAAAACAACAATCAAGATCGCGAGAGAGAGAGAGAGAGAGAGAGAGAGAGGCTGGCCCGCGCCACGACTTTTATACGAATAAAATTAGTTCGTATCAATAAAAGTTTTGCCGGCTCCTTCGTTGCTCGTAAAAAGCCGAATCATTCCTGGAAGCTCGTCCACCTTCTGTGTGTATACACTCACACACACACACGCACACATATATACGTATATGTCTCGTTGTTCTCTGCGGGTCGCTTTTTCGGGGAACGATGCTGCTGCTGCTGCTGCTGCTGCACACGGGGTAAAAAATAACTCTGTTATTATGCCCCCATAACCGTATCGCTTTTGCGTGTTATATACCCCATTAAAAGCCAAGTCGATCTTGTAATCTCGCAATTACGGCTGGAATTTATATGCGAGCTGTGTTTGGGGGGGAACCAAGACGTTCTTTTGAACGTGGAGATATAAATTTTGATCGCACTTAACGAATTGGACTGTTTTATTTGGGGTTCTGATGAAATTAATTAGGTCCAGTGGTCGATGTAGTTGCGTGTACGCGGAGCTTATGGATCTATTTTTTGATGATGTTTTTCCGATTTCTTTAAACAAAATAATGGATGCTTGGTTATTTTCATCCAATTTCTTTGAAAAATAAGTATTATTGCAGCCTTGCGATATTCGTTATTGCTGTAAGTAAATACAGAATTGAATTTAATCAAATTTTTATTGCCTTTTGAAACCCTACATCAAAACAACCGATTTCCAACAAAATATACAACTAAAAATAATAGCGTAGAAAAAATACAAATTCACCACAAAAATATTCACTCGAATTTGTTACATCCTATCCTTTACGCGCGAGCATAAAATTATTCGAGTAAAGCTTCTCGCGCTATACATCCACATAAGGCGCCTCTCGCCAATAGATACTAAAAGACAAAAAACTTCAGCTTTAGCAACAAGCGAGGAATAAAAGACGCGTGCATGGCCACAGGAGATACGCGCGTTGGCTGCAGCACATTCTTCGAGTATCCACACACACCGTAGACGATATCCGCCAAAGGACACATGTAAAGGAGGTGCAAAAGTATACATTCTCGGCCCTCACACGTACCTCGCATATAATACTTCGACTCGAGCTCTGCGGTACACGTCGAGTTGCGCGCGAGGAGGCAGCCGCCGCTCGGTTATTCGGAACTCTCGGGTGTCGCGTGCACACCGTTGCCCGTATCGCGACGCGTGTCGGGGACCAGTCCCTCTCTCTCTCTCTCTCTCTCTCTCTCTCTCTTTTTCTCTTTTTACGAGTTTTATTCATAGCGCCGCCTCGCTAATAAAAAAGTGGCGCGCAGAGACATTAAACTCCTCATAGAAACAGGAGAGACTGAGAGAGAGAGAGAGAGAGAGAGAGGGAGAGAGAGCGTGTATACACCTGCACTCGTTAACAAGGTATACATTATATTGCGTATAAAAAGGGCGGAGGGAAAGAGAGAAAGAGAGTGAGAGAGGGAGTGAGACAGCACAGAGATATACGTGAGTCGGCGGGTCGATCGTAAAAAGCTAGGTTTTTTTCGTCTCTCCATCTCAACTCCTCTCTCTCTCTCTCGCTCTCGCTCTCGCTCTTTCTCACCACGGATCATGCCACTCGCAAAGACTCTCTCTCTCTCTCTTTCTCTGTATATCAATGCGCCGTGGCTTGTACGTGCCCGCCCTTCTATATGTATATATACGTATATAAGGCATTCCGTGTTTAGCGAGCGGGGTTAAACATGCGAAATTGCTCAATCTCTGTGGTAATTGCTCCTTTCTAACGATTGATGTATGCGTCTCGAAACGTTGCACTGCGGACTGGCAGTTTATACTTTTCACTCAATCACTTTATTATTTATCGCATTATTTAATTTACTTCATCCCTGCAATTATGTTTGTAAAAGTGATTTGATATAACTATCGACTAAAGCATTGAAGCTACGATGTCACCTAAAAAAAAAATTGAAATTATTTTCAAAATCAGCTTTTGCTTCATATATATAATGCATTAAGTACAAAAGAGAATAAAGTTCAATTAAATAGTGTACGAAGAATGTATAGTTCCGCAACCGAGATAATAGTGTACACACTATTTTTTGTGCCGAAATGCTACGTATATAAAGTGTCGCCTCGCGAATCGCCGGCCAACCGAATGGACAAGCACCGTCCCCGTGCGTCGCAGTACCAACTACTCACACACACACACACACACACACTCACATACATGTCCAAGTGTTCATGCACCTACATGTACATTCGTATTTTATGCATGTATGCAACTGGCCGGTCGAGTGCACAGATATCGCTCGCAGCTTCTTCTCTCCGGCCTCTCGAATCCCGAACCCAAGTGCGAGGCCCGACTGAGACAGAAAGATAAAGATATAGAGGAGAGAGAATGAGAGAATGAGGAGGGGGGAGAGAGTTTTACGATCGGCTCGCTCGATTTTTCCTCTTTCGCTTCGATTTACGATACGCCAAAGAGAAATTATTGATTGCCCATTGGCTGGGATCTCACTCCCCTCTCTCTCTCTCTCTCTCTCTCTCCCTCTCCTCTATCTTTCTCTCTTACCGGCGTCTTATTTGAGTAACACGTCTCTTTTTATGCCTCGCGCCGCTATCCGTCTTTCCGCGGCGACTCCTCTTCTTCTCTCACTCGGTTCGAGCAGCATGTATATAATAAATTGCGAGCAAGACCGCGTGTGCACTCGCATGTAGAGCTGTACTCGTTGTTACGTACAATCGGTGCAATCGTTCAGCTATCGTGACTCGTTAGCCTTTCGCTTCTCCTCTATTATGTCAGACGAGAGAGGAAGAGAGAGAGAATCAAATGTTTGCCTTCGCGTAACGCGCTACCAATGGAATCCACATAATGCGTGCGTCGCTCATTTCCTTCCTTCTTTGTGTATATATATATATATCGTGTGTTTTCTATAGACGGGAAGCGTTGACCCGCGATTATTTATCGTTTCGCTGCGGCGAGATCGCGCGCGACGAGCACCGAAATCTCGTCGAGTCACGGCTATGCTAATGAGGTCGCGCAGGATAAATAATCTCGGTCGGGCCGCGATTCGAGCCTGGCTTGACAAGCGCTCTCGATTATATACGCTCGATCATCCCGATCCGCGCAGCTGGATGCGAGAGATTTTTCGACCGAGATGCGTATAGTAGTCGCATGCGTAATGCTTACATTTGAATTCCTGTAAATGGATGTAGCCAAGAGGGATTTATAGAGATTGGATTTGTCTTCGAATGAATGAAGGAGCGCGAAGGCTTGAGACGGTGACGTTGTTTATTCTTCTCGTCTCTGCGCTCATAATGGAATACGCGCAATTATATACTTGCGTTATGGGACCATTTTTAATGTATCGCGCGATAGAGATTACAAGTTAAATTTGATGCAAGTATTTTTAATGGAATCGAAGCGAATGCAAAGATAATGTGCTATCACGTGAAATTCCAATGAGGTGTGAACTCGTAGTAAAATTGAAAAACAAAGTATAATGAAATTATAGTATTCATTTTTCGAAAGATAAATATTATATAAACGAGTCTGCAGTATTGACCAAGAAATTCGAATAAAGTATACGGCCACAATCTACCGACGAATATAATAAAAATGTGGACGTCAAGTCCAATAGCCCAATTATGCAAGAAAGATGAGCATCTTATCAATTAAACGTCCTAAGTATGCCTCGGACATATACAATGTTTAATGCCCTTCTTCGAAACGCAATAACAAGTCATCCCGCAACGAGAAAAGAAGAAAAAAAAAAAGAAAGAAGCGAAAGCGAATCGCATACATTTTCCCGTCCGGTCGCGTCTTTTATTGGATCATTTAAGCGCTGCAACAGGGATAAAGCAAAACTTTATTAGCATTGTTCAGAGTGGCGCGCACACACAGGCATACACAGTACAAAGCTGCGGTGCGCGCGCGCGCTCTTTTCATCATATATACATGTATAGGTATACGCGCACAAGAGAGAAGTTACAAGTTCCAAAGCTGCAGAGGCGGGTATAGATATAGATATAGAAGAGGAAGGTGTATACGCTTTTCTTCGGAATCAAATTAGTTGTCGATCCGATCGATAGATATATACCGATGATATCTCCCCTACATATACATACGTATAGGCATAATATAATAATATGGCCAAGCGCGCGCGCGTCGGTGTGGCGCGCGGTGCACCGTCATTCCGAGCTTATAATGCGCCGAGCTATTGCTCTCTCTCTCTCTCTCTCTCTCTCTCTCTCTCCTCCGCACGCAGTGATTCTCAACGCGACCGCGTCTCTCTCGCTCTCCTCGCTGCAACGCGCCTATATATTCCCTCCCGTTTCTTTTACAAGCCTCTAAAACTTTCGAACGTGTCACGTATGGTGCGTACCCCGAATACTTTATCGTCCGGCATTCTTTAAATATTTTACGAGGCAAATTTAATCGCGCTCTCTCCCTCTTAATTCGTCATAATTCATTCGCCTACTTAATCACGATTTACCGCCGGGGCTCGCAGCAGCCGCGCCACTCGCAATAATCACGCGAGCCTCGGATTATCATCTGGAATCAATGAGATGCGTCGTGCGACGGTGTTATTCAAATTTACGGTTATAGGAAAAAAACACCTTGTATCGTGCGGCAGGGACTGTTATTATATGTATATATATATATACATGCATGCGGATCCCGAAGAAAGCGAGCAATCAAATCTAGCTTGCTTCATCGGGCGCTTTTTGCGAGCGATACACTTCTCTCTCTCTCTCTCCCTTTCTTGTGCGCATCGGTGTTTTGCCACTGGGCATATATATGTAGAGCTCTAATTTAAACGAAATCTTTGCAAGACGTTACTTTTCGGTTTAATGTATAAGCGAGAGCTGTTTTCGTTTCATCGGATTTTTTTTCAATTAATCTCATTTATTTGAATTATACACACATCTTGCCTCGTTATTTTTTCCCTCATCCAAGAGCAATATGCACAAACGATGCATTATTCCGGCTCAGGTGCTTTTCTGCCAGCTGCAGACTGTGCGCCGCGTATTATAACTGTGTATAAAGTCAGAAAGAAAGAGGGAGAGGGAGAGAGGATGCGAAACGTCGTAGGCATCAATCGAAGCCCGCTGGGCATTTGCGGCGCTCCTCGCCATTGATAAATACCCCGAGAGCTCGTTTCACTCTGCATATATATATGTGTGTGTATATACTGTGCGGGGCTTCATGGGTGCGGCCGAGGCGATGTCGAAATAATGACGTTGTTTATTTGTATTGTAATTAGTTGCGGAGCGCGGATTATAATTTGATTTGCTCGGCTCTCTGCGTGTTTGTGTGCGTGCGAGTGTGTGTGTGTGTGTGTGTGTGTGTGTGCGTGTGTTAGCGCAGCTGGATCACAGTGACGAAGTGATAGATCAGTGGAATTGCTATATAATGCGGTGTGCAGCCTCGACTCTCCCGAGAATATTATATAATTGTTTGCGTGATCGGCACAATTTTATATTCCAACCTGCTGTATTCGTGTTTTTAGTAGCGACGCTATTTCGTGCACGCAAGTTGAGCATTTTTTTAGGTAGCCCTGTAGAAACAACATTTTGGAGGAAATATAATATATATATTGGATAGCAAGGGGAACTTACACGACGATTACGGTACATCAATTGATTTTGCAAAGGAAATGTTTTTTCTTAATATGGTTTATTTGAGTGCTTCAAAGCAGTTTTGTAAAGGTGTACTTCGTGAACGTGGAATTCGACGAAATGAATAAAATGGCTTCTTATATTCACGCGAGCGGCAGGAGTTCGTGCAATGGTAAATTTTGCAATGTAAAAATCTCAAGATTAGATAAAACTTGGCCTTCTACACGAAACGTGTTTCCGCTGTAATTTAGCTTGAGATCTACTTTTTAATGTTAAATTATATAATTCGCTCGATACTACACCCCTGAAAATCGCGATGCAGAAATTAATGAAATACAATTAAAAACCGATTCTCAGCCGGAAAATTATGGTCTGGTTTCCCCTCCCCCTCCCCTGCAAGCACATTAAAAACTGGGTAAGAAAAAACCCGAAAAAAAAACCAGAAAGATCTACGCTTAGTTTATTTATATTTTTAATTGGAAAGAAAGTTTGGCCGGTCGATTGCCGCGTCTACGCGCAAGCGATGAGAGCGCAGACGATTATCGTTCCCAAAGTCCCATTAGAAGTCGTTAAAGGTAGTATTGGCTCGATGCATCTTCCCGGATTGCCTTTAGAGGGGGAGGGGCCACATTAACTTTCTTCGCGATTCTCCCTTAAAATTTTCTATTTCAACTCGCCGATATACCCACTGCACTCGCATACACCTGTACAATATACCTTTTAAAATAAACACAGGCCGCTTAGATTAAACTTTCTCGCTCCTCGCAATCGCGCCCACATCCGTCAGTCGCGACACAAAAAATAAACGGGGATGGGGATCGTGTGGAGGTTATATATGAAAATGAATTTGTTAACATTTCAATGGACGAGATGATGGTCGGACAAATTTTCGCCGTCGCCGGCTTTCATATATAAGGCGCGCACCGCGCAAATATTTTCAGCCGAGAGAGAGAGAGGCCTTATGGCTTAATATCGGGAGGTTATATATTCTTGTTTCGGCGAGGAGGAGGTGGAGCTGGAGGTGGAGGAGGGAAAGGGGGAGGGGGCGGTTTATACATGGAAGCTATTTTGCAGACGTGCGGGCTACACGTACGTTATATAGGCGCAGGTATTTCCTTATCCCAAAGAACCCGGGGCTCAAGTCGCCCGGTATACAGCGAAATTGGAGCTCGCGAGCCGAGCACACGACGCCGTCGCCTTGGAAAATTTCATATATAAAGCTCCAGGCTGCCCCTCCACCCGCGCGCACTTATTCATCGCGAAAATTAAAAACAGATTTTCCAGCAATAATCTCCGTGTGGTTAGGTTTACGCGCACTGCACATTTAGCTTGTCTCAACGCACGCGTGTAACTTTTTATTCGATGCGCAATCGTATTCTCACTGACCACTGTTTGTGTGTATCGTGTTGGCGAAGTGGATCGCACCGCGAATATAGTAGAGAGAAAAGAAAGCTACCGCCGGAAGTTCAATTGCCATAGTGGGTCGATATAATTTTTTTCCCGTGGCCCTAGACTAGGGCAATTAAGCTGGAATCGAAAAAGTGTACCAAACGCGGCTTATGCATTACCATAATTTAAGTTAGTCGAATGTAAATACACGAGGCTCGCGATCGTGTGTAGTCGACATATAAAAAAAAAAAAAAAAAAACAAGAACCGAGAGGGGAGAGGTGAATATAAATTGCAGCATCCGCGCGCTACTTTAATTTGCCAAAAACGCAGAAAGTGTATATTCGATTACGCACGCGCACACACACACACACACACATGTACGCATACGGGGGGATGCAGAAATAATCACTTACAAGTGTCTGGCCCTCGCATTTCACGTCCGAAATAACAAAGGTAAATTGATTAGTATTGATTAGAGTTGATAGAAAACTCGGGCAACGCCGAGGGATCGCTCTAATGGAATATCCTGTGCAATAACGCCTTTTTCACAACTGGATTCGCCGTTGGTCTACACACACACACACACACATACGTATGTACACGCACAAGCACACATACAGGCAGGCGCAGAGAAAAAAAAATCGGGGGAATCAACGGCTATAAATAAAACTTGGAAATGACTTGTTTTTTTGCCTCCTATCAAATTGTTTGCGATCCATCCGAACGGAATCTCTGTACATTTGAAAAATGAAAAAGAGAGAGAGAGAGAGAGAGAGAGAGAGAGAGAGCGAAGAAAAAAGAAGAAAAACGAACGAACGGAAAAAAAAATAATAAAAAAGCATAAAAATCTCGGTAATAAATTGGCTGATCGGCACACTGGAGCGGCGAATTCGCAAAGCTTTGGCCTCGACGTGACGATAAAAATCCGGCGTAAAAGCTCTCTCTCTCTTTCTAGCCCTCTCTTTTCAATTCTCCTATGGTGGTGCACGAGCGATGCGCAGCCACGAAACTTTCTGGTACGATCGACTTTAAAAAAGTTTACTCCGAATATCCAGAAATAAAACTGTTATGCTTTCCGCTGATCGATGGCATTAGAGAGAAAGAGAGAGAGAGAGAGAGAGAGAGAGAGAGAGAGATTGAGCGCCGCCGCTGACGTCGACGACGAGGCCGACGACGAGGACGAGGTAGTCCGATGGGGCGGGGATGGGGGACCTCAACAATGCGCGCCTCTCTCCCTCTGTGTTCTATGAAATTGGCGACGCGTGCGCGCATCTTTTTCCAAGTGCAGCCCCATCGTGCGTGTGTGTATGTGGTGGTTGCGCACACGCGCGGGGACGAGTGCCTGTGTGTGTGCGAGAGACAGAGAGAGAGAGAGAAACGACCGGAGATACGCCGTTCTCGAATTTCCATACACGCTCGGACAAACCGAGCCAGACAAATGCGCACACACATCCAGGCCAGAGTCGCGGGGAATATATTCACTTCCGGCAATAGATTTCCCTGACCTCTTCTATCTCTGTCTCTCTCTCTCTCTCTGCCAGAGTGCGAGTGCACGTGTGTGTTCGCGTTAAAGGCTTGTGTGTGTATGGGGGGCATACGAGCGCATAGTTAGTTAGGGGTTAGGATATAGCCGTGCGCTTGTTTGTCGGACGCGACAGTGTGGTGTGCGTGTGCGGGCGGGAGAGAGAGAGAGAGAGAGAGAGAGACTCGAGTCCTCGGCTATACAACAATCGGCCCATTGTGCCTCGTGATTTGTGAGGACGATTTTTTGACTTCCGTCGTGCAGAGGGTGAGGCGACGACCGTCGGTTAGGTGCTCGCTCTCTCTCTCTCTCTCTCTCTCTCTCTCTCTCCATCGTTCCTAGTCCTGCTGCGTGTACAATGTATGCGCGCGTGTGTGTGTGTGTGTCGGTATAATGCGGGAGTGCGTAGGGGAGGAGTGAGTTTAAGGGTTGATCGATTTATGGGCCGGTGACGAAAGTATTGCCCCGCGGCGCGCCGAAAAAGCTCGCGGACCGAGGGTGAATCTTATTTTCTGTCGGTCGACGGGATGAGCGGATGTGCGCGTATATATGTGTATATATGTAGGTAGTCCGGCACGCGGTTCCTTTAACGACTGTTGCTGCTGCTGCTGCTGATGCTCTTTTTTTATGCGCGTGGACACGGTTCGACACAATGGAGGGAATGAAGATGCATGAGCTGAGTGACTTATTTGCCTGATAGTCCTTGAGCGCATGTATATATATGTATACGATACGTATGGGATCAAATAGTCGTCCAGATGCTATTTATTGCATTACAATTGATCAAAGATTCGACTCTGTTATCGTGACAAGTTGTTCCGTGACAATAAGCGCGCAAATTTCACCGTTTCACATTCAATTTGATGTACTTCTCCAATTGGAGCTGCTTTTTTTTACACCCATGTATAAAGCATATCTTATCAATGTACACAGTAGGCGATGATTGCAACAATGAAAAATCAGCGCGTACTCGTGGGAAAACAATGCGAGCGTTTAATCAGTAGATAGACTACGCGAGAGAGGAAGATAAACACGGGATTTTTGTAGGACTCGATCGCAACATCGCTTCCGGTGTCAAAACGTTCGCGTGTACAGACTCTGTGTGTATGTGTGTGTGTGTGTGTGTGTGTGTGCGCGAAACCGCACGACCAGCGAACGTATTATACGGCTTTTGTTCATTACGGACAAATTGTCGGGATGTATCGGGCACAATGATGATCACGTCGCGCGTATACACGCGTGTCGTATATCTATATAAAGAGCCAATGAATATAAGGAGAACACGCGGGCTTGTAAATGCGCGGCTATAAATTACCTGCCAACTTAGTGATTGGCGATTAGCCGCGCGGCGTGTGTGGAGTATAACACTCTAACTGGTGACCGGTTAACGATCGTTAAGTCGAGCTTCATTCGGATATACTTATGCTGCGCGGACGAGGAAAAAAATTCATAATTCTTCGCACACGCGGGCTCGTGTGTACACTGCGTACATACAACGGAAATAGATGTATGAAGAGAGCGAGAGAGAGAAGAAGTAATGCTTGATTATTATTGTACGTGCCGCGTGGCTTTCGAGTCCCTCGCGCTCATTAACGATACAAAGCTGTATAAACGATAGCCTTCAGGTGTGCGTTGTATGGGCCTCTTTCACTTTAAGTCCGATTGACTTTCGTTTATCTTAAACGTAATCACTCCTCGGCGCAGCTAATGTTTGCAATCATTTTCTCTTTATCGCAATGGCACTGCGACGATGTACAAAAGGTCCCTTCCTCGATGAGTTTCGAGGATTCCACAGGAATGTCAATACACGCGCTGAGCAATTTTCAATCGAGAAATCCCTCCGTCTCATACACAATAAAACAGAAAATCATCGTTCGGTGTTTGTCCGCGTAAATGATGTTGGAGATGGAAGACTGCGAGCAAGAGAGAAAGAGAGAATAAATAAGAGAACGCGTGCACGCACCGAGTCACGTATGAACTCTTTTGCAACACAGCGACTCATTTGGTATTCGAAGCCGGATTTTCGAGTTCGACTCTACTCCTCTGCCGCCGCCTCTCCCTTCGCCCTTCTATTTATTCAAGAGCATTTCGACACCTCGAAGGCACTTAAGAGGCTCTCACGAGCCGTCGAAAAGTCAATAGATCCCTCGGGAGTGCCGCCAACGAGCGTCTTTCGTATACACATTGGCAGAGATCAAACAACGGGTTTTACGGGCTCGTTCTTTCTCTCTCTCTCTCTCTCTCTCTCTCTCTCTCTCTCCCTCTCTTCCTCTCTCGTTCGACTCCAAGTCAGTTCTCGCACCCGCGCGAAACTTGAGGGAAGAGATCGATGCTTCTTTTCTTAATGACCCGCCTTTTAAAGGGCTGCAGCAGCAGCAGCAGCAGCAGCAGCGAGTGTACAGAGCTTGGAAATCTTTGAGACACTGCCTTTGGATCGGAGAGCTGTTATGTACATCGTTTTCCATCATTGCTTTGTAAATTTTCGTCCGAATATTTTCAATAAACGTTGCGACTGCGATAAAACGTATAAAACGTATATATTGAGCAAGGAATGACATTTTAATAAAAAAAAAAAAGATATAAATTGAGCTTTGTGAGGGTTGTCGTGAAATTTGAAAAGAAAAATCTCGATCAAGAGTTGTGTCATTGAACATAAAATGGAAGTAGATACAGTTGGATGTGACAAATCCATCACTTCAAGTGGAATTTCATCAATACTGCGTCCTTCATATTTTATCTGTCACTTAGAAAAGACAATTTCTTTTTAATTGAATTTTTTATAATTTTTTAAATATTACGGTGTACTGAACTTATTTGTCTATTTATACAATAGTTCCAAAAATATACTAAAAGGATTGTACAACAATTATCAGACTGGTTGAAAACACGATGAACCCTCGATTAAGCACTACTTAAAAGACTGCGAAAAGATTACCATTTTAAAAGCAAGAGAGTAACGCGAAGTTTTAATGGGAAAAAATTCAAGCGTGTACATGCGGCGTATAGCACAAATATGTCAAATAAAAAAGCTATAAAAAGTAAAACAAAGCGCGTGAACGAAACAGTGGAGAGACAACGCACAAAGTGACTCACATAAATATAGTTAGATAAAGGCTTATTTTGTTTCAAACGATAATTGCATGCAGTACTAAAGGACTATGGGATTAAAGCGAAAAAGAAATCAATTAATCGCCGTCCCAAAACTGTGTGAGGATGGAATATCACGCGTGCAAAAGTACCAAAAGAGAAAGAGAACGAGCGCAGGTTGATCAGCTCTTCTCCGCAAGGCAGAGAGGCGCGCGGGACGTCGGACGCCTCTCTGCCTGTATTATAAAAATAATTAGCCGCGCGCGTCCCCGCGTATTACAAGTCTTCCCCTCGACAATAACGCCAACCCACCCACGCACACGTACGCACAGGCGTCAGGAACACGCGCGCACACGCGCACACAGCCGTAGAGAGAGAGAGAGATAGAGAGACACGGAGGCACGCACGAGGCGCTCGGTGGTACGGCCGAGCCGCGAGAGAGCAGTACGTGCAATCCAAACCGAGAGCGTTACCACGATGTTTTGTAATTTAAATTAATTGAAAAATATGCACTGTGTGTTGTTGTTGTTGTTGTTGCTGCTGCTGCTGCTGCTGCTGCTGTTCGATTGCACGCACGCACGCGTGTGTGTCTGTGTGTGCGTGTGTTTGTGCGAGTGCGGAAGGGCGAGGGGAGAGAGAGGGATAGAGCGTGTACGTGGCGGTAACGAGCGTGGAATATAACGGGGCTTCGCTGTGTACGGGGGGGGGGCCAATCATTCGCGCCAGTTACGGCCCGATAGCTTATTGGTTTTTCTCGCTGATTTGATTCATTATCATTCTGGTTATTTATATTTGTACGCTCGATTGCGCGCCACCCCAGCCAGAAAGAGAGAGAGAGAGAGAGAGAGAGAGGGAGAATAAAAATTGTTTGCTGCCAGTGAAATTCGGGGATTATTATACACGCGCGCGGCGGTGGACCAGCAACGCTCGCCTGTCAAATCTGTCTGGCCGCCGCGCCGGTGCGCGAATCATCGCGCCTCTCCTGCCCTTATAACTCGTAACTTCTAATTCCGATTCCGAACTGAACGGACACGCTCGATTGCATTACTCTCCGCGCCCAGCGCACAGCCGTTGTCCAACGAATTGAATATTCATGTAACCCTTTTTTTTGGCCCGGGGATTAGTGGAATTAGAAAAAATAACAGCGAGACTGGCACGTTGTTTGTTTGCTAATGCTTCCTTTTTTTTTTTTTTTTTTTTGCTGAGGGGATGCGAGAGGTGACAGGTTTGATTTTGGTTAAGGATGATGAATCTATTTTTTCCGAACGATTTATCGGCGCTTTCATTAGTTTTATGGGTGATTGTAGAGGGTAATATCGATGGACAAGAGAATGTGGATAGTGATTGTTATTATCGGAAGCAAAGAGCTACTATGTCATATTTTTGGTTTATGCTAAATTCGATTATCTACGATAATTGTCCCTAAATTTCATTAAAATAATTCGTAAAATTATCTATTATAATAGTTAGTTGAATTAAATAAATGATTATTCGACGTGCCATTATTTTTATTCAATATCGGATACTTATTTTTATCCGAGCCTCATTATAAGTATTAGAGTTTTATTAGAGAAGCAAACTTGTTTTCTCGCGAGCTTAAAGTGAAGTAGTCTGTGAGTTTCTTTTCCGAAAGCTTATAATATATATTGCAGATTATAAAGAAAATGTTCGCGCGACACACAATTTCTGAGAGCATGATAAATATAAGTATTAGCAGAACTAATCTTTTCTTTTCTTCTCCCGATGAATTCGTATAAGCAGCAGATTGTTAAATATTAAAAACCATTAAGATATTCACGTTTCTTTTCAATCATAAAGTCTGTACTTGAAACGAAGCAAAGTTTGTAATTGAACCATACAAATTTTAAAATAAAATCAAAGAAATGCACGAGCATGAAAAACTTTTGTAAAAAATATAAATTAACAACTTGCAAAATCAGTAGGTATGTATTTTTTTATGATTGTTAAGTATAGAAAACGGCGTACACGGTTAGACGATATTTTCCATTACTTTTCTTACTCATAAGATATAGTCATAGCTTCATAATACCACGAGAAGCTCTAGCCGCATATACAGCGAATATACGCGAGTACATTTACTATATGTATAACGCGAGAACAGGCGAGGTGCATAGGTTCACCCGCCTGTTCTCGCAACAAAATCAACGTTTTCCAAAATTCATGCGTTTCATTTAGTATGTGTACGCCGGTGAATACTTCGACAATTTTTCCCAAACCTTTGCACCTCGTGCCCGCCCTCTGTATATATTCTGAAAATTCAAAGGGTTATATCTCGTTGAAAGAGCAAGCTCTCTCTCTCTCTCTTTTAATACACTTCCAGTATGCGCACCAGGAAAAAGAGTCATAGTTTCACTTTAAACTGCGCGATACCTCGTTGAATTTGTATAAAAGAACAGCTCGCCAAGTGCACGCATCTGCACACGATGATTTCACGAGCAACAGAGAGAGAGAGAGAGAGAGAGAGAGAGAGAGAGAGAGAGAAAGAGAGAAATGAGCGGTTGATTGTTTTTCTTTTCGGATGCAGCTCGCGCACACACTCGGAGCTGCACGTGTGGGCGTCGACTCGCGCAGCTTGTATTTTCGTATAATTTGTCGAGGCTGCGAGAGAGAGAGAGTGAGAGAGAAGGACTCGAATTTCTTGAAAGGCCCCATTGTTGGCCCGGCTCGCGGCCGATAATGGAGCCCATTCACGCGGTGGCGGCGGTCGCTATATACACTATACAGCTCCCCTCGAAATCTTTTCCTTTGCGATGACTCTTCCAGCCTCTCTCTCTCTCTTTCTCTTATTTTTTCCCTCTTACGACTGCTGCAGTGTACTCGCGCGAGAAGCTTAGGAGCGAGTGGACGGCGTAGCTCAATGCCTCTTTTCAATCCGTTTTGTCTCGAGGATCATTTGAGTTTAGCGCGCTTATTCATGAAGCCGGACTGCGATGCGGATTCCTCGAGTGCGCCAACCGCTCATTCGGATAAATGGACGCGCGCGTGAGTTTGTTTTGGGTAGGTGCGGCCTGCCTGCGGAGATGTTTATTTTCTTTACGCTGATGGAAAAAAAAAATTTTTGTTCGATACTTTTCAACGGTTCAATCGGCAACAATTTGCATAATAATAACGCGTTTCTTTTATAAGATATCTTTTAGTCCAAGACTATCGAGCGAGAGCTGTTTTTTTTTAAAGATCATGTATAATTACACAAAAATTCTCAATCACACTAATTCTTCTATTTATTATATCGAAATAAAATACGATTGCGCCTATATTAAAATGCTTGCGGTACTTTGATAAACTTATCATTTCACATTTGCACCTATATATCCTAATATATATAAAAAGTCGAAGATTCCCAAAAGTAATTCTCCAATTGCGAAATAGCCGCAAGTTCAATAAACACGGGGGTTGAAGAATTTATTCGACGCGGCATAAAGCAGAGAGGAAGCTCTTCGGTGCGCCCGCGCCGCTGTGCCGAAACCGAATGCCGCATATACGGCTTCCAAAGGCGCATTCTTTATCAAGGAGAGAGGATTCCCAATCGATGCAAGAGAGAAAATAGAGAGCGAGGCGCACGTATATAGGCGGACGTAGGGAGACCAAAGTCCGCGAGACTGACAAATTTAAGTCCTGCGCATCTAGACGGAGTCCCTCCGGCCCAAGCGACTAAGAATTCGTCGCGTCCGGTTCTTTTCCGAGCTTTCGTATATCTCTCTCTCTCTCTCTCTCTCTCTCTCTCTCTCTCTCTCTGTCGTCCTTTTCGAGCTAAAAGAGAGTAGGAGAGAAAGAGACAGAAAGAGAGAGAGAAAGAGAGAGCGAAGAAACTAGAGGAAGGAGGCGAAGATGCGTCTTTAATGATTCACGAGGGCCTGTCGGCGGTCGAGCCTTTAAACGATCCGCCGAAAATTCGTCCGGACGTCGTCACGCCGAACGAAATTTAAATCCTCTTAAATATTGAAAAAAGTGAGAGAGAAAGAGAGAGAGAGAAAGCGAGAAATGCTCTAGAACTAGTCCTGCACGACACTGTCATGCCTAATTCATTCCTCGACTTGATCCTCTTTTCGCTATGACTTGTCACCTACTGAATGAAACATACGTTCTTTCCACGTTCTTGTTCCCTCGGCTTTTTTTATCTCTTTCTATCTTTCTCTCTCTCTCTCTCCACTGCGAGTCCGTCTGCTTAGAAAAATCCAATCCTCTCTGTTCACTTGAAATTTACTTTATTGATGTTTTTGTCTCCGTACAGACGTTCGGTGCGAGCCACTTTCTTTTTCGAGAAAATTATTATATATTTAAAGGTTACTTGTTTTTTTTTCTTCAAATTCAACGTACCTTATATTTTACTACGCTAAAAAGTAGCAAATGCTCGCAGCTCTTGAAGTTACAACATTACTGCGATAAAGAAAAAACTGTACTTCAAGTATATGTAACTATTTACGAGAATTAAATAAATACTCTAGTTGGAGTGAAAAAATTTAAATTTTGAGAGAAAATTTAAATTAAAAAAAAAAGAAGCAGAGAAAGAAGTGGAGTTTGCAATTTTTTTTTTTCAAAACTCTGCAAAAGTAAACTGGGAATAATTTTTAATATATTTAAATTAAACACGAGTGCACACAGCCATTACAGTCCAGATTGCGCGTATTTTAATTTAACCAGTCCCGTATCTCGTTGAAAAGTGAAAAAAAAAAAGTTAATACCTACTCAAAGTCGACACCGCACTTGAAAATGCTCCATAAAAATGTATTCGCATAAAACAAAATGATAAGAACGTTCTCGAAACGATTGTTTTCATTCATTGCACTCGCACAGTTCCGCGAAATTATTCCATACGCGCGTGTAAATTTTAATACGAGCACAATGAGCGTTTGTCAAGGGCTTCTTCGTATACGAGAGAGCTAGAGAGCGAGATTGTAGCTACTACTTAGGTAATAACTCGACCAGAACAGAATTACTTTAATTAATTAGGAGCGGAGGTTTAATGAAAGTACATTTGCTCGACGCCGCGCATAACCTGCCCGGGTATAAATGTTGATCTACGAGTGAAACCGCATAAATCCATAAATGTTATTAGTCGCCGGGATATGTTATGCGCTATATAGCGGGGGAACAATTTATGCGGTGCGTATAATATAACAGACGTTCCTATCAAGGAAATTATTGAATAGTGGTAGTGTACACCGGTTCGTTTATCTACCTTTTAGTTTCTAAGCCGATTGCCTTATGAATAGATGCGTGCGATACGTATACATTTTAGATAAGGGCTTATGAATGTTGCATAAACTCATGGTAGTATTACACACATTTTCCTCAAACATTAAACGAGATAATATAATTGTTTTTCTTATTTATTATGCAAACTAATTCGCCATGCAATTATTTCTACCTAATCGTGAAGTTTGTGAGAATCTTCATTTGGCTTGTTGTATTTAGTAGCGATTGTTATGAGATAAGAGAGAATATCAAGTCTCGGAACGAACGTTACACTCGTGGAAGATCGTTGCCGTCGGTAAGTGCGATGTGCACGCGGTCCAATTCGGTCGTGCGTATGTGAGTAGAAATTGGTGTGACATAGCAAGGGGTTGTGACACGGCAAACAAAGAGCTAAAAAGAGAGTGAGAGACATGACGATATTCCAACGAGATCAAAATATCCTCGTTACGACAACGTATAACCGAAGTTGTGGATATATACACCTTTTCCACTGATGCGACTATTGGGTAAACGCGGACAAAAAGAGTGTAGCGCGCGATATCTCGTATATAAACGCTAGGTTTAACGACACTGCAGGCGCAAAAATTATTGTTTTAGGAAAAAGAAAAGGAGCACGTCTCGCTCTTACTGCACACACACGTGTAACGTGTAATTATATCAGATTGAAAAAGTAGGTCATCTTACGGTCGGTGGTTTAATGCCATTATCACGCGACACGTTATTAGCCCAAACCACGATTACAGTCTATCTCTGCCTCTCTCTCTCTCTCTCTCTCTCTCTCTCTCTTCCTTTTTCTCTGCTCTTTCACTTTCGCGGTTCTAAAATTTAATTAAATTTCACGGTTTTTCGCGATTAAGGAACATAGAGAGAGAGAAGGACGCTCAGTCTCACTGTCTCTCTTTCTCTCCCTGTCTCACGCACACTTTCTGTCGGTCTCTTTAGATGGCGGCAGGAGGAGGTACTGTTGTGAAATTGGTCTCGCGCCGGGTTATAATGAATTTCATTAATTATGCTCCATATTATCCAAATAATACTGCCTCTCGCGCTGAATGCAAAAGATATATGAAGACAAGCAAAGTCTTTCGGCTGGTCCGTCAATAGTAGATCTTTTCTCCCTATACATATAGTTGTAGTCTTCTTGCCTCCAACTAAAATACATTTTTCCTTTTTCTCTTTGTGTCGAACCAAAGCACGCAGCCAAGAGACATTGCATACCAATTAGCTCGGAAAAAATATAAAAAATTAATTCAAGTGACCAGCTATAATAGCGAAAAATTCGAAACTTGAACCATCACCTCTGTTACCCAACCTTTTTTTTATATATATACACCGTCGCTCCGCACGCAACACGAGGGATTCGCACGTTTTCAACTACTAAATATAAGAGCTCGAAACTTCAATTAGAAAACATTAAGCGCGAGACAGTCACGGTCACCCACTCCACTTTTTCTATAAAGTTGCAAATTAAAAATTTTCAAGTGCTCGTGGATTTTTAATTACAAAATATGAAAAGAGAGAGCGAGAGAGAGCGAGAGAGAGAGAGAGAGAGAGAGAGTGAGGACGGAGAAGAAGAGAGGCATATTATGATTCTCCCTCATAGACGGGGCCGAGCACAGACAATTCGTACAGTCAGCGGCCGGATTATTATTAGCGTCTATACACACCGACTGTTGTGTGTGTGTGTGTGTGGGTGTGTGGGTGCGTATATACGCGCGCATTCGTTGGGTTCTCGGTGGCTGATTAGTTGACGGCGCACCAAAGAGGTTTCGAGACACTGCGCCGTCATCTACCTCAGCCTCGCGCCACCACCAAAGGCCTTAAAGGCCTGATTAACCTCGACGAGAGTTCTTCTCTTCTTCGCTTAGTCTCCTTACCTTCTCTCTCTCTCTCTCTCTCTCTCTTTCTGTATATGCGCATACACAAGCAATGTCGTAATCCCTTTGTTAATATGCTGTTCTGCGTTCGTGTAGTCGGCTTTGTTGTCAATCAAATTAATATACAGTGTCGAGAAATTGTTGGTTCTTAAACAGATTTTTTTTATAGTTTTTAATGCAAGCACATGTTTGACGCACTAGTTTCGAAAGCCTTATAATAAAGACTAATTAAGTTCAAGTGGGGGAGAGAAATCAGTTTTGCTGAGAGGATATATGAAACTTTTGAAAAATATAGAAAATTGAGTGTCTCGCGCAGTATGTGTAGAATTTAAGGGAATTTTTCTCAATCTTTTCTTCTGGCTCAATGCCTGGCTTTCTTTGCAAAGTAAAACATTCCAGTAATATAAACAAAGGTATTTAAGGAACTTGCTTACCCCAGTAAGCCAAATTGAATTATAATCAGCTTTCATAGAAAACATTTTAAATCATTAAGTTACATAATAGCGGCAACATTAATTTATTCCAAAAATCATCGCCACCCCAAATGTACCATAATTGAATTTATCGGCATTTCAAACGGATCTCTCGATTCAAATAAACAACGGCACCGTAAAAACATTCGACGTATACCTGCACACTGAACACACTCTGCACCACTCGTTGAAACGCAACGCGAGAGAAAGAAACGCGAAAGCAAAAGAGGGTGTGTGTGTGTGAGAAAGAGAGAGTATAGAAAGCGAGCAGAGGGGAGAGAGGAGTCGAATAAGAGAGACAGACAGTAATAACGAATTTAATATAAAAGTGGCGGGACGTAAGTAGGAAAGTTTAATTAAATAAAGGCTGAATGAAGGCTGCAAGTATTTCATTACGCTCTCCGTTTTCAGGAAATTCATTACAGGCGCCTTTCGATTTCTTCCTCCTACTCCTCCTCCTCCTCCTCTTCCTCCACGGATACGTATATATAGTGGCTCGTCGTCGCTCTATACCCTCCAACTCTCCTCCTAGACCAAGCGATGCCTCGACTATATCTGTACGTATACTCCAGAGGGTATATATAGAGAGAGAGGAGCTTTGTGTCGCTCAACTGCTCGGCTGCAGCAGCGGCGACGGCGGCGGTGGCTGCTCTGCTCTCGCGCGTGCTTCTTTTCTTTTTTCTCACGTAGCTAATCGAGAAGTCCAATCGGGCCGCGCTTGCTCGCTCTCCTCGCGAGCTCTTCGCTACGTATACAGCAAAAGGATAGCTCTGCTACTGTTGCCGCCGTCGCCGCCGCCACCGCTTGCTTAGTTGCGTACGAGCTGGCATGTATTTTGCAGGGTCCCTTCAAAGGACTCGCCCTTAGACGATCGCAATTAATTCGCGACTGAAGGGGGTTAATGGATTTCCATGCTGCCGTCGCCGCCGCCGCCATTCGACGGCGAGCGGTCCTCTCTCTCTCTCTCTCTCTCTCTCTCCCGGCGAAGCTCGTCAGAGGCTCCATAATGCAGCACTGTGTGCAATTTTAAGCAACCCTTTATTCTGCCTCCTCCTCCTCCTCCTTCTCCTTCTCCACCGACTGCGCGCGCGTGCTACTCCTCGAAAACCTGCCCTCTCTCTCTCTCTCTCTCTCTCTCTCTCTACACCTCTACACGTATATAAGACTCCAGTCCAATTACCTCCTTGCTACACCGGCTGCTGTTGGAAAGGGGTTGCATGATAGTTAATTACACCCTCCCTTCCCACCCTTCTTCGGCTCAGCCTTCCTCTCTCTTTCTCCCTCACTCTTCCCCTCTTCGTCCTCCCTCGCCTCCCGCATACTTCCACTCATTCACTCCCTCCCTCCCTCTCTCTCTCTCTCTTGCCGCCACTGCTAATTACTATTTTTAAAACATTAAAAGTAAAGTTTGTTAAATGAGTGGGAGTTAATTATGAAGCTACCGGGTTGGAGGTAATTGGAGCGAATGACAAACAAAGGCTCGTAATACCTGCAGTTCTTTTTCTTCCTCTCTCTCTCCCTCTCCCTCTCTCTCTCTCTCTCTCATCGTTATTTCCCTTTCGTCTCTCTTTTCAACCTTCCCCTCCACCCAAACCCTCTATATGTGTACCACGACCACCAGCAGCACCACCACCACGACTGCAGCGAGGGTAGCAGCAGCAGCGGCAGCCTCGGCCGCACTTTATTTTCACGGAAAATTTCTGATCCATCCGCCGCCGTTAATCCCTAGCCACGCGCCGCTCAGGCCACTCGTTGTCGAGCTTTTTCATTCAACTTTGCCAATTAACTTAAAAGAAGGCGCCCGCGCGTTTTTCCTTCCCGCGGCGCGGCCTACTCACTCTCGCCGCGTTGACTTTCTCCCTCTCTCTCTCTCTCTCTCTCTCTTAGTATTTGCGAGCACACATACACACACACATACAGACACGCACAAGTCTACGGGTGGAACAAGTTAAATCGCGTCCCAGTTGTTCCTCTCTGCGCGACTCTGCATGCAGAGAGAGCAGAGCTGCACAGAGCAGAGAGCGGAGCTCCTCGCCTTCTTTCCCTATAACACAATGGGGTCTGACGCGGCGACGGCGGCGCGGCGCACGCGGTTTTACCAAGAACCTGAAACCTCGCGCACTGCACTCGCCTGTTTAACGAGCGTCCCTCCTATTATACACGCGCTCACACACACACACACAGACACGCACACGCGCACGCGCACACATATGCAGGCGTATAAACCGGTTACTGTGTGGATGCATGCATCGCTCGCGTGGCTTAGAGAGAAACGCCTGACGCGCTCGATTGCTTTGAGGGATATTCTTTCTTTTCGAGAGATGACGAGCGACGGAGATAGAGAGAGAGAGAAAGAGAGAGAGAGAGAGAGGGATTCGGTGCTAAAGTTAAAGCCGAATGAAAAATAGAGGAGAGAGAGAAAGAGAGAGAGAGAGCGACGATGTTAACGCCGCATTATAACACGCGAAGTGGGGCTTTCGCGAACTTTTCGCTATTTCCGGCGCCATCAGTCAGATGCCGCTTAAATACTGTACGAAGAAGAGCTGCTGCTACTGCTGCTGCTGCTGCGAGGGCATACGCGGTACACACTCTGTATGTCTGTACGTGTGTGTATGTGTGCGTGTGCACGCCCTCGGACATATTTCTTCCACGGACCGGGTACTTCGAGTTATGTCTCTAAAGAGCTTTCTATTTACGCTGCGTGCCATCCCTCTCTCTCTCTCTCTCTCTCTCTCTCTCTCTCTCCCTCTCGCTTTCGATGTCTTTGTTTCAAATGAAAGCCGGCGGTACGCACATACCGGGGAATAGAAGACGCTCAAATCGCCCGTATATGTATAGTCGATTGTGTGGAGTCGAGTGTACGATCATTTGAGTCGACGATTCAAAGTACTTATACACAGCGTACGACTCAATGGAAGGTATAGACTTTTCGAACTCTGCACTTTCTCCTACGGCAAAGGAACGTTTTTGTCGTTTAAGTTACACTCTCGATGATACATTGAAACGTCAGGATATGGACATTGACCTTACACGGTTACATTATATATGTCCAACTAAATACACACATTTCCCTCTTCGAAGAATCGGACTCACACACATGCGCACGCACGCACACACACACGTATACGACAAGCCGGCCCGTCTATTCGTCTGGCACACACTTTTCCCTTCATTAATATTCCTTTTCAGCACTGCAAGTCGAGGACACAGAAACACACACAAGACACGCACGTACACAGTCGGGCACATAGGAACGATTCAATTGCAGTGACTTATTAAGCGTGGCGAAAGTGACAAATTTTGTCGTTATACGTTGAGGCGAGCGCTAAGGAACTCGTCCGAATCGAGCTGAGAGCTGAGCGCGTCGGCGTGTCATCGTCGTCGTCGTCGATCTCGAGAACAAAAGCTATATACGAAAAAGAGAGCGAGAGACTCGAGCGAGCTGAGAGAGAGAGAGAGAGAGAGAGAGAGAGAGAGAGAGAGAGAGATCGGAATGAAAAGGGGTTGGAGCGGCGACGGCGGCGACGCGCGCGGTTTCCGAGAACGACGCGCCACAAAGATGGAAGCTTGATGTATGTCCCGAGACTCTCCCATTCCCTGTCCTCGTGTTTAGTTAATAGCCAATATTCCCTCCTCTCTCTCTCTCTCTCTCTCTCTCTCGTCTTTTCATTCTCATTCATTCCGTGGCGAACAGCTCTTCGCTCTCTCTCTCTCTCTCTAGCTCCGAGACTCGAAAGTCCGCAGAGAACCGAGTGACTTTAAGCGAGTCCTTTTAATGCGTGCCGCGCGCGCGCGCTCCTTTTATTCGCTCCTTATGTGCAGTATGGCGTATACTACCGCGCTCGAATCCATCATCCGCGTTGGTCTCGTCGAGTCCTACAACACACACACGCACACACACGCGCGCGCACATGCAGACCGAGCGATGACTTTAAATCGTACTAATGACAATACTAACGTCGTTTTCATTCGCCCACCGAGCAGCGAAAGAAAGAGGCGGATACATAACGATGCATTATTCTCGTCGTATACATAATACACACAGCTACTTCAAAGATAATCGAGCGACTCACTGTCTGTGTCCGTGTGTCCGTGTGTGCGTGCGTGTGCAGAGGAACACCGCTCCAGTACAGAGACGGAGCAACTTTATAGCCATAAAAATCGCATTCCCTCGATTATATAGCTGCGCTCACGAGGCCCGGCAGAGTTGCAAGGAATGGACGCGAGAGCTTCTTAAAACAGTTTAATATACCCGAATTAAATGGAAATTCGTGAATTTTTGTTTCACTCGTCTGCGCACCTATACACATATATTAAATACCAGTGACGAGGAGCGCGTAAATTCTTTCTTGCGGAGAGGTAACGTTCAGCGCTGATTCGACAAATTCTCTCCCCGGCTCTTCTCTCACGTGATTTGCATAATTGATTGTGCGCCAAGCAGCTGATGCGGACTCAAAGGAATGCATCATCGTATCCCGGGTGCAAAATTGTCGAGAGATATATAGATGCTCGCCGGCCGTCGATCGTCTGAAGGTACCAACGATCGGGTCGCGAATATCCGATCTCTGTGAAAATTGGCGGACGATTAAGCTTATATAAGTGAGGCCATTATTGCGGCTACCGGTTTATACATTAGGTATCTCCCTCCCTCGTTATCATCGTTCGCGAGCCGATGATCGTCTCGAAATCGTCGATTATTACGTGTGTATAAGGCGAAAACGGTAGCCGATCGTTGAAGCTTGTAAACGGCGGCTTTGGGTTGGTCCGATGCCCCGATGTATCGATACTGCTGTGCGCACCTCTTTTCGCTCAACTCGAACGACTCGCTATACTCTCGCGTAATTGTCGGATTAACATTTTTTAATGCTGCTGCTGCTGCGCCTGGATATTGCTAATATTATGATTAAGTAAAAACAAGCGTTGAATTAAATTGTGTGTTATCGGCGGTTCTCTTGTTGCTTTGGTTGAACCAGTGGATGATGGATTCTTTATATAGTTGAATGGTGTAAATGGCGAAGATCGATGCATGTAGAGTTGCACTAAAGTGCAACATGCTAAGATAGTGATAATCGAGGAGAATGACAATATACCCCAATATAGCGATAATATAAGTCAATTAAGGATGATATATTTTCAATTCGAAACTTCTCAAGGAAGCATTGTTCGATAATACTAACTGACTAAATATTCTTACACGCAAATCTATTTGGATTCTAAACGTAAATACATAAAAATATACATTCGAGGTTATATCTGTATTCACGTCGTACTGTCTCCATTGTTAAGGTGTTCTATTACATATCTCGACTGGGTGGCATGTATACTCAAGTTCAATTACGATCGAATTAAAAAGGGAAGGTACACGAGCCTATTTATTCAAAAAAGGTATAACGATCGATCGGGTCTGCGCATGCAAGATCATCATATATACTAAACTATTCATTCCGATTGCCATGAAACATTATGCAATCCATAAAACCTCTCTCTTTCTCTTTCTCTTTGTCGATGAGCTGCAGCGGAAAATACCTGCGTGTAGTCATTCTTCCATCAGGTTTTATTTGTCGTGGCGCAATATTATATACGTGTACAAGATGGAGATATGCACTCGGTAGCGCGCAGCAATCCGAAAAATCAATGGTGAATAAGAGGAGCGGATAGCGAGTCTATCGATTAGCTTTGCCTTGATAAATTTATCGATAATCGACGTCATTCGATATAGAATTTCGTTCGGCGAGCTTGTACCTGCACTCCACTCAATCGTCGCCCTTTGAGTGTGGCTTATTCAGGTGTATCTGTTTAAAAGACTCTCTCGTGGCTCGCATTTACGCGTGTGATGAGTATATAATGCATTAGATATGAGAATGAGCAGTTGTATAGTCTCTGGGTAGCGAAGCCCACGACAGAAACGATTTCTTAACGGCGCACTTGACTCCGGCACAAATTAATTGGCGATCTCCGGACGACCGAGGGACTAAGTGCAGGCTCCCTTTTTTGTTTTCTTGGCCTCGCCGTCGTGTTCTACCTATCTTGGAGGCCGCCCACGTGCAGCGCATTATGTGCGACAATCGTGTACGTGTGCGTATATATAGCGAGAGAATATACGCATTCGTCGATGCGCCAGTCTTAGAACTCGCTTTTCAACTTCTCCGCGTCGTCCGATCTCGCGCACCTCGCTAATAAATACACGCGACGCATCGACAAAGTGAAAGTTTATTGCGAAGGGTCGAATTGCGGCGACTCGTTTGACTCTTCACTTCTGGATTAGTTTTTTGTTCTCGTTCACTATGGTTAATTTGTCGAAATAGGCTTTGTTTATCATGCACCGCTAGAACGTGCGAGGTTATGTATAGTTCACGTTCTAACGAGCATCATTCATGCCGATATTTTTGTTTCGTGAATCTAGAATCTAAAATTCGATTGAAAAAAATAAAAATAAAAAGACACTAGCCTTACTGTGTTCGTCTGTTTCTACTTTTTGTGTGTCGAGCATATAGCATACGATTCGCCCGGTCTTCTTTTCAACATTTTACAATTCATCTTGAAATTTTAGTAAGGCGATCACTGGGTTAAAAGTTCCCCTTTACAGAGAATGTGAATATATATACATTGGTTTCAAGAAGCATACCGAGCGAAAACGCGTGGCACGATTATCAATCGCTCAGCTGCGGAATTCGGCCAGCATTAAATAAGCGAACGGACTAATCGCGCAAAAAGTCGTTTAGCAGCATTGGCGGCGGCGTCCTGCTCTTATATAAATAGTAATGCTCGGGCATGCGAGTATAACGAGTAGTAGTGCGCACAAGTCATCGTTGGATTAAGCCCAGCGCCCGTACAATATCGTGTTGATTTATCATTACTGTTTGGCATTGAGCTACTCTCGGTGTGTTCTCGGCACAATAGGCCCCATTGGCCCCCTTCTGCAGTACCCGACGACTTCTCCTCGACTCCTCTCTATCTCTCTCTCTCTCTCTCATCCCCGTAGCTCGCTGCTCGCCGTCCAAGGATGAATGGGTCAGGTTATAGTCTCGCGCTGGGGGGATGGAGGCTGAGGCAACAGCGACGGGTCTCGATAAGCATTCAGATTAGCGTGACGCCTCGAACGTGTTTACGTTTAATTACGCTAAGAGTCTCCATTAGGCTGGACCGTTGCCAGACCCGCTCTCTCTCTCTCTCTCGGTCCCTTTTACACTACTATACACAAGAGCAAGTGAGAGAGAGAGAGCATAGGTGCACCCACTTAACGTTAACTTCGTCGCCCCCTCCCCTCTCTGCTAAAGGCGCGCTCGCTCCTCTCTTTCATTTTCCTTTACCCACTACTTTATCTCATCGCAGAAATGTTCCTGACTTACTTTTAATGCACTTGCGCTCGAGAGTGCCAGATATCCCCCCCACCCCCTCCCCTGTGTTCTTTCTCTCTCTCTCTCTCTCTCTCTCTCTCACCTTTTGCCCCCTCGTTGGTACTCGCGGATATGCATTAAGGCTTTCCTTTATATATATAAGCTCTGGTGCGGAGTTTAGAGATTTCTCGCGATGAATTTCGCGCGATTAACGGCCGCCTGTAATTGCAGTCGTCCGATGATTATCTAATATAAAGCCGCGAAGATTCGTCGGGCCGAGCGCCGAGAGCTGCAGCTCGTGTAAAGGGGCGAGATAGAGAGAGAGAGAGAGGGAGAGAGAGCGAATATAAAGGGGAAGGAGGGGTGAAATTTAAAAGCTCTCGGGAGCTTTTAGTCCGAGCGATACCGAGCGCTAAGAAAACGTTTTAGCGGATTTCATTTGCCGTGTTCCGACGCCGCCGTCGGCGAAGGAAGTGGAGAGATAGAGAGAGAGAGAGAGAGAGAAAGAGAGCGACAGAGTGAGAGAGCGTAAACGGGACAGCCCCGAGGCTCTTTATTCGAGGGGTCGAAAAGAGGCGACGACGACGACGGCGACGCCGACGACGGAGACGACGCTGAGAGAGAGAGAGAGAGAGAGAGGGAAGAGCGCGAGCGTCGAAAACAGCGGTTATTAAGTAGAAGCTACATCGGCGGTTGAATATTTAAGACGTTCAACAAGTTGCGGATTTTTCTTTAATCAGAGCCACCTTTGCCCCACTTCCCCCGTCTACATCTATACTCTCCCCCCTCCCACCTCCCCCTTCATACCACGGGAATACGCGGGCTCGTCTTACCCCGTGCTTCCCCCTCAGCCCCACTTTACTCGCTCAAAGCATTTTAAAGCGCACCTCCAGTCTCTCGTCTTATATACGCTTCTTTCATTCTTTTTTATCTTCTCAGCTCCGACCTATACACGCACTTTTCTTTATCGAGACGCTTAGTCGCCCCTTTTAATTTCCATAAATGTCTCTCTCTCTCTTTCTCTATCGCCCTCTCACCGTCGACAACAGGCAATTTTTTTTATCCTCCTACTATATATATCCGCGTTCGCGATATCCGCTACTTTATTTAATTGGAAACGGCAAATTTTTATTTAACTACGCATCGATCGATTGACTTCCACTCTTTTTTTCTTCTTCCCGCACGGATTTCGATAATATAAATCTACTGCGTGTGTGCGATCGGTTCGCAATCCATTTCATTTCGCGCTTTTTTCCCCCAGTCCCTCCTCCTCCTCCTCCTCGTTTTTTTTTGTCTCGCTTTAATTTTATTAGCGGGATTGATTCGAGAGCTTACAGGCGCGAGCACAATCGGTGAAAATGGAGTTTTATTTGTACATATACCGGGGCGCGCGTTATTACGCGTATATAACGCGTGAGCCCCTCTACATTGACAGTGCGGGTATAAGAGACGAGACTAGGTGCGGCGAGAGAAGAGTGCCGGCTCCACACCGTATAAATCCCGAAGGCAAATAGTTTTTCTCCTCGATATACTTATATCCGTCGGCCAGAAACAAACAAGATTCTTTATATAGACGTATATAGGCGAGCACTCTTCCATAAGTACATTTACCCCCCCCACCCCCCCCCCCCCTCTCTCTTTCTCTCTCTCTCTTCTCTTTCTCTCTCACTCTATGGCTATCTCTCTTTGTCGGTCTCGTATTCTCGCGCGCGGCCGCGAGAGCTGCTCTGCGCCTTCTATATGTATATAGCTCTCTTGTTCTTTTTCAGCTCTTCTCCTTTGCTCCTCTCCTTCTTCTTCTCTCCTTTTGGTTCTCGTTCTTATACCCAGCCGACGGAGGCTTGACACACTATGCACACTCACATCGACCAGAGAGAGAACGAGTCTGCGATCGCTTACACGTCAAGCTATACAGGGAGAGAGAAAGAGAGAGAGAGCAGAGCACCGCAGCACAGAGCAGAGCGTTTGTTTGCGCGTGCGGCCCCGCCAACGGAAAGCTCTCTCTCTCTCTCTCTCTCTCTCTCTTTCTCTCTAGCTATATAGAGCAAAGTAAGCTTTTAGCGAAGTGGCTGATTTATCAATGTATTTATTCCGAGATATTGAATTCATTTAGTTAAGTAATGCCGCGAGAGAGCGCTTATACGATTCCAGCTATTTTCACCTCAAGCGCGCGCCGCGCTGCGAGCTCTTTCGCTCTTCCTCGTCTCTATGTCTGTGTGCATATGTATACATATACGTAAAAACAGAGCATACGCGCGCGGTACATGTATATACGTACACAGCCGGACTCTTCTTCGCGGCGACCACTGCGAATGCTTTTAGCGCCGTATATACCTTTTTAATGCGTTCCGCGCCTTGTTTATGCAGGCTATTATAACCTCCCCTCCCGAAAATTGAGGTCGCCCCAGCTCGCGCGCTCTTCGACTTATGTACCCACTGCTAATTCGGACCCCCTTTTATTCTTGTCGTCATTTTTCCGAAGGATTGCTGAATTTTCGTACCTCATTGGCTGCTGATTTTTAAACGAACCTTTCGTACCAATTCTTAATGCTCGATCTGTATACTTATACTTTACACGTTTTTCTTTAAATCCAAAACGATTTTAGATTTCGATCCCAAAGTTATCAAACCGACTTTCCAATAACCCAATAATCCTACTCGAACAGTAAAGAAGTAAAATTTACTATTTATTTCGGCGTATGTGCATTGATTCATGTCTCGCTTGCAAATTTAGTGACGAACTTAATGCGTACATCACTAGTGTAGGGTGACAGGGAGAGGGTAGAAGGGGGTAATATTATACTTTGCATCATATACAGAAAGAGCACCGACTGCACTAACGAGCGAAAGAGAAAGTGGTAGAAAGAGGGAGGGATAGAGCGAGAGAGCTAGAGAGGGAGAGAGAGAGAGAGAGAGAGAAAAGAAGTATGTATAGAAATGGAGCATCTGGCAGTCGCTAGACGACAGGTATGCGACGCGACCGCTGCAGCGACGCAAAAATAAAACCAACATAACTCTCTGTCTCTCTTTCTCTACTTCGTCGCGCTCCGAACTAGTGTATATAATACCCAGAGAGAGAGAGAGAACGCAGAACATCTCCCTTGGCCCGCAGCTTCGGCACTGCACACGTAGGCGCGCGTTATGTTGGTTATAGTCGAAAGACACGAATTTTTTCGCTCTATCTCCCCCCTGTACTTTCTTTCTCTTTAATAACTCGCGCCCGTTGTTTCGCGGAGTGATTTTACACAGCTTTACGAGAGCAAGAGAGAGTGAGAGAGAGATAGAGACCCCCCCGCGCGAGCGCAGCAACTTTAATTTTATACGCCGCGTTTAGTGGACACTTAACGCCGCGCGTCGACTTTATTGCGACACGCCTTTAATTTTAATGATTTCTCCGGCGCGTTGCGCGACGATGGACGGAGCGTGGAATTTTAGACACTTTTTCTTCTCTTAATTTTTAATAGCTCGCGCTCGGCGCGAACTGCAGCCATCTCGCGGCTCTTCATGCAAATGCAGAGCCGCGCTTTTAGATTTTTAAACGCCTCGCCGATGATTATATTCGACTGTTTTCGCCGTTTTATCTTTTGCGCTTCGGAGGCACGGCCGCGGTCCGCTGTGTACACAATTTTAAGCGCGAACTCGTGACGGTGTGTCTTTTTAATCCTCTCTCAGAAACGCGCTCAGCGCGGACGGCAGATTTTCCGAAATAATGCCCGGCGTAGCGATAGTTGTATCGTTAGGTTTCAAAACTTGACGCCCGCGCGCGTCTTATTATACGCTCTTTTACGAGCGACACTTGCCGATGTAAGCACGCAAACATTCGCCTCTCGTCGGAATTAATTAAGATAAAAAAAAAGGGGATATCGCGTTGAGTACGCCGCATTCTTATACGCGCGGGGGTACGTTATACTCGGAAGCTAACTTTCTTTTTGTTAATGTTTCCTTCTTATTTTTTTTCTTCCTCGCAGCTCTCGCCACCTTAATTAGGAGCAAAAATCGGCCTCGTAAAGCGCCTCTCTCTCTCTCTCTCTCACGTGTCGAGCATATAACGAGAGAGCGCATAGCAGAGGCTGCGCGAGAAGGTATGCGATCAGAGAGTTAAAAAGACTGCACAACGGCGAGGCGGTGGCAGGTCGTTAATTGTCAACTCGCTACGTGTACGCTCGAGAAATCGCGATTGAACGCTCTCGCGACGCTTTACATGCGAGCTGCTGCTGCTGCTGGGCGAGAAATGAGAGGAGAGCTGACCTATCGACGATTACCGGCTGTATACCTACTGTACGATGTATCGCTGGATGCTCGAGTTAAGTGAATGTCTGTGCCTGGCGGTGTGAATATAAGATGCGGGAAAAGAGACGAAATGGAAGAGAGAAGAACGAGACTGCCGAGCTTTGAAATTAGATTAAACTGAAATAATCTGTTATAAGTACACGGATTTATAGAATAATGATGATATATAGCGTTAGGAACTATTGCAAAAAGATAAAAGTGTATTATTTTATTATATTATTTTTATGTTTAATTGTATTTAAAGAAACGATGCATTCTTATAGATTCCATAAATAATATCACATCGTTTATGTAATAAGCTGATATTGTTTATAGTTATACTATTTCAGTCCGATTCCAAATAAATTTTGAAGCAAAACCGAGCTGCGATTCGATATGAAGTGTTTATATAACCCCCCCGAAAAAGCGGCGCGAGAACAGGTTCAGGTAACCAGGAGGTCGCGTTTTGTTCTTTATTATTCTAGAGATTTTTCGAGGAGAAAAAAAATCCAATTACGAGATAACACACCGCGCGAGGCTTCAGCCTTTTGTATAATCGCTGAAATTTTTTCACCACAGCAGCAACAGCATCAACAACTGGCTGCACCTCTGCTATGCAGCCGCTCGCGTTTTTTCAATGCACTCTCGCCCTTCCAACGGCAGTACTGCACGTATAGTCCATCCTCGGCTTTCTTGTTGTTCTCGCACATCCGTTAACTCTCGCACCCTATTCTCGGTCGGAAGAACTTTTTTGTTTTCTCCATTCAAACGTTATAATTAATAACAATGGCTTGTCAAAAATATTGACTAACTCTCACTTCTCGTGCGCGCGCAGTTTATACAAAAACCATTCATAATTTATCGCTATAGTATTTTCCCAAGGACTATATTAAAGACTTGTTTGCAAAAACTTGGCCGCTAAAATGGAGAAAAAGTGAAAAATTAAGCTCTGGATCAATTGGCTCGAGGAATAGAGACAGTGATGCACCGATGGGATCCGTATATACATAGCAGTGTTGAATTAGTGTAAACTCTGTCACGATAATTTTCGACGATAGAAAGAATAAAAAAAAAAGAGGAGGCAATAAGAGCCATCCGCCGGTGGTGTGCACTTTGCAGAGGGCCGCCTCGGCTGTTTAATGCAGTCCATTAGAGTGCATTTAGATCGAGGGATAGTCAAAGCGCGCGCACGCGGGGCAGAGAGAAGGACATCGTCGCCGCCGCGTAACCCTGCAACCAAGCTATATGGAAAATTGTGCCCATGCCGCACAGACACGCACACGCATACACACACACACACACACACGTGGGCATATAATGCACACGTGTACATAGGAAAAGCGCGGTGTGCTTAGAAATGACATTAATCGATATACTCGCCCCTCACACATATACATACAGCCCTGCTGTTATTCTCGTTGTTGTTGTTGATGTGTGCGGCGGCATTGACTTTGGCGATCGAATTTACCAATCGAGTTACTTGGCCTGCCGCCTCTGCAATTTTGGGATATGTGCGCGTATAGCGAAGCCTTTGATCCGCGAGTAATTCGATTTCAATCAAAATCTCTCTCTCTCTCTCTCGTCTCTCTCTCTCCCTCTCTCGCTCTCTCTCTCTTAAAATGGGATTGCCAGACGTTGATATGGGGAGCGGAGCGCTTGTGCCTTTTTCCGACGCTGTCGTGAGTCTCGGGGTTACATCAGATAGTAAATTAACGTGGAAACCGCAGGTCGATTGTATAACTAAAAAAGTAAACAAAGCCCTTTATAGCCTGCAGTTTATAAGGGCATGTACCACCGAGGCTTTGCGCAGAAGACTGGTTGAAGCTCGAGTCTTACCACATCTTGACTACTGCGCTGTAGTGTGTCTTGACGCGTCCTACGACCAGAGAATACGTTTACAGAGACTGAAAAACACATGTGTGCAATTAATATATGGTGTTAGGAGGGATGAGCACATCACCCCCTATAGAAAGTAACTGGGCTGGTTGCGCGTTGACAGTTGAAGGATGTATTTTGCCGCCATCCTTATGTATCAAATCCTTCAACTCAATGAACCAAGTTATTTAGCGGCATTTTTCAGTAAACACCAGTCCAGTGATACACAAGAACTCTCGATGCCAAGAGTGCGTACGGAAGCTGGTATGAGATCTTTCCAGGTCCAATGTGCGCGCTATTGGAATTCTCTCCCACTAAATCTGCACAACCTTCCATCTTTGTGCGGATTTAAGACAGCGATCCTTAAACACCTCCTCGAACTCGATCCCTAGTCATCCAGAGACAGGGCCTGTGGTCTCAGTACGCCATATATATATATATATATATAGACTTACACCCACACAGGGGACAAACGGATAAGTTTTCTTTATGTTAATTTATTTTGTTTTGTCCCCTATACATCGTTTTTAATTGTGTGAGTGTATTTATT
>UELU01147726.1:0-14131 GCA_900490025.1 Megastigmus dorsalis
GCTTCCCCCTCTCTGCGATGATCATCCTTGATGTTGCTTGGTGGGGATAAGAAGTTTGATTCGCATGCATACGCTTTGATTCGCATGTAGTGCGGTTGTATGTGTGCGCGCGTATATATTCGCAATTCATGCATTCTATTTATTTTATCTCTTTACTTGTAAATGATTTGTTTATCAATTGTTGCAATTATGTTATTGCAAAATACTATATTAGATTTTTAATTCTCTACGCTAATTTAACTTATAAAAACAATAATCGCATTAAAATAGTCTATGCAACGCTCGTAAATATGATTATCTTAATATTTGAATTTCTTTTAACTATTTATTTTGAATATGTTTTATTACTATGTTAGAAATTGTGTTTGATTTAGTGACAGGTGTCACATGGCAGTCACCCGATTCATACCCGCACGTAGCTTTTTCATACTCGCACATATATGCAAGAATGAAAAACTTGCGCGAGCATGAAAAGTTATATGAGAGCAAGATAAACTTATGTGCGAGGACACAAAGTTATTCGAGAGAGAATGAAAAGTTGTATGTGAGAACAAGAAACGTATGAGCATGAAAAAGTACGTGCAAGAACGAAAAAATTATCAGCGAGAATAAAAAGTTATGTGCGCCGACCAAAAATTTGAAGGTGAGCATAGAAAGATATTTGCGAGCATGAAAAAGTTATGTACGAGGACGAAAAGCTACGTGCGAACACATAAAAGCTTGTGTGCGCTCATGAAAAAAATTATTTGTAAGAACGAAATGTTGTGTGCAAGGAGGAAAGGTTATGCGCGAGGACTAAAAGTTGCGTGCGCTCATGAAAAAAGTTATGTTCAAGAACGAAATGTTGTGCGCGTGGATGAAAAAGAGCAAAGAGAAAAAAAGTCATATCAGTTTTTGTGTATACGTACAGTCGGCTATCAGTTGATAAAGAATCATCTTTTCTGACGCTCACCTCGGGATACTCGATTTTAAAGAAAAATAAGCAAGTGCTCATATCCGAACGATGAACTTGACTAACGTTATGGCGCATGATCACTCGCGAATACCTATCATATAAGGCTGTAGCAAATAGGTGGTGGGGGAGTTGCGTTCGAGCTTGCGCAGAATCGCGTAAGAGGCAGTGCATCGAATCCCTGCTCTTAAAGTAAGAGGAGTAGGTTGGTATAGTGGGGTTCGACGCATGCACGGCGTTTGTGGAACGGTGGAAAGTATACTCGAAGGTCAGCGCATGCGCGATTCGAATTTCGCGGTTTCTAGAGCTCGAGACCGCACGTGTCTGCTGTACCAGCTTAAACTTACTGCAAGATATATTCGTATTATTTTTCGTGGTATACGAATATCAATCTCAGAAACAATTTGCACATGACTGAAACTTGAGAAATAAAGTCAAATACAGCTCTCTCTCCCTCTCTCTCTCTCTCTCAGCCGCACGTGTAACAGTTTTCTCTTTATTAAAAATGCTGACATTAGGTAATGACTTATAGTCAAAGGTATGCACACTAAGTTCGCGGGGACTTGTGAGGGAGGGAGGGAGAGAGTGAGAGAGAGTGACTGAGTCTATAGTGCGACGAATTCCTCTTTGTACATGACTGAAACTTGAGAAATAAAGTCAAATGCAGCTCTCTCTCTCTCTCTCTCGTCCACAGTCTAGGCGGGTTTCTGAATATGGGCTTCTTGCAACTGCGTTGATTGAGTCCACTTTCAGTTGATAAATTAGGAAGTGTAGCTATGCACAAATAGAGAAAAAACTATCAGTATTGAAGTGTAAATACATAATAACGAATAAAGTACCTTCGACTGTAAGAGTATATACATACCGTTGACTGTCAGGCGAACACGAATCAACTAACATTTTGACGCAAGAGCATTCGTAATCGCCCACCCTCGAAAAACGCGATTGTCGAAATATGGTAGACGATATCTGCGCTTGCGCGGAGCATAGTAGAGCGTCAGAATAGCTTGATCGCCGTATAGTGGGGAGAATAGCTTGGTCGGCGTATAGTGGGAGTGATTACGTTTGACCATGCACGGAACTACGAGACGTCAGTACAGCGATACGGAAACCATTCCTAACATCGAAAAGCGCGACTGCCGTAATGGATCTGACGGTATCAGATAAATTAATTGGGTTAATTGTTTCTTGGGTTCCAGGGCTATTGGGTTAAATGAACGCTGGCCCTGCCCATGAATTTATTACAGGGCCTGCGTTAATTTAACCCAACAGCCCGGGAACCAAAGAACCAATTAACCCAATTAATTTATCTGACACCGTCAGATCCATTACGGCAGTCACGCTTTTTGATACTAGGAATGGTTTACGTGTCGCTGTAGACTGTGGACGAGAGAGAGAGAGAGAGAGAGCTGCAAAAAAAAATTTCCAAAAATTTGAAGGGCTAATATTTCGAAATTTTGTTCGTATCTCGAAAACCAAGCGAGATACGGCAACACGGTCAAAATTTTGGGGTGATCGACAGGGGGGACTGCTCAGTCTCAGTTATCGATTGATTGGCGAAAAAAAATTTCCAAAAATTTGAAGGGCGAATATTTCGAAATTTTGCTCGTATCTCGAAAACCAAGCGAGATACGGCAAAACGGTCAAAATTTTGGGGTTGTCGACAGGGCGGACTGCTCAGTCTCAGTTATCGATTGATTGGCGAAAAAAAAATTTCCAAAAATTTGAAGAGGAAATATTTTGAAATTTTACTCGATCGCGAAAACCAAGCGAGATACGACAAAACGGTCAAAATTTTGGGGTAATCGACAGGGGGGACTGCTCAGTCTCAGTTATCGATTGATTGGCGAAAAAAAAATTTCCAAAAATTTGAAGGGCGAATATTTCGAAATTTTGCTCGTATCTCGAAAACCAAGCGAGATACGGCAAAACGGTCAAAATTTTGGGGTGATCGACAGGGGAGACTGCTCAGTCTCAGTTATCGATTGATTGGCGAAAAAAAAATTTCCAAAAATTTGAAGGGCTAATATATCGAAATTTTGCTCGTATCTCGAAAACCAAGCGAGATACGGCAAAACGGTCAAAATTTTGGGGTAATCGACAGGGGGGACTGCTCAGTCTCAGTTATCGATTGATTGGCGAAAAAAAAATTTCCAAAAATTTGAAGGGCGAATATTTCGAAATTTTGCTCGTATCTCGAAAACCAAGCGAGATACGGCAAAACGGTCAAAATTTTGGGGTTATCGACAGGGGGGACTACTCAGTGTCAGTTATCAATTGATTGGCGAAAAAAAAATTTCCAAAAATTTGAAGGGCTAATATATCGAAATTTTGCTCGTATCTCGAAAACCAAGCGAGATACGGCAAAACGGTTAAAACTTTGGGGGTTATCGACAGGGGGGACTGCTCAGTCTCAGTTATCGATTGATTGGCGAAAAAAAAATTTACAAACATTTGAAGAGGGAATAGGTTGACATTTTACTTGATCGCGAAAACCAAGTGAGATACGACAAAATGGCCAAAATTTAAAATATTTATTTCGATCAGGAGAGTGAGAGAGAGAGTGTGTGTGCGTATGTGTGTGTGAGAGAGAGAAATAGACAGATCAAAGTGCATATGCACTGCAGGTGATGACTCATGTTCCAATATTTATTGCATTCTTGAGAGAGAGAGAGAGAGAAAGAGAGAGAGAGAAGGAGGGAGGGAGAGGGAGAGAGAGTGAGGGAGGGAGGGAGAGGGAGAGCGAGCGAGAGAGAGAGAGGGAGAGAGCATCGGATCCACTATGCCTCGTCAGCAACTTGCACTGAAACTACGCAGTCAAGGTCAAGTTTCTTATGACGGGCCATAGTGGGTCCATAACTACTGACGTGTTTCGGTATTTACGCATAATCTTTTATGATGGAGGTTATCTACTCCTAAATCGTACTATAAAGAAATACAGACAAATTATACATTGAATGAACCCCCAATTTTAATAAAATTGTGATATTATAGAGCATTGAAATGTAGGAGATTAGTATTTTTTTTATCTGCAGGTATGCACTCTAATGGGGTGAAACCCACCTTCGAAAGTCACCCTCAATTTCACATTCTCTTCAATATCTTCAGTTCTATTCAACATTTTTCAATAAAGCAAAATGAAACATAATTGACACAAGAAACGCAACACAAGTATATAGGATTCGATAGTAAGTGTTGCAAACCTTAAATTTAATAGGAGGAAAACTATATTTTCTGAGCATTTTTTTCATCTAGAATTTTACAAAACTGTTACAATAATATAAAGAAATGTTTTTCTAATACACATTGGCAAAAGAAAGTTGACGTGTTTCGGTACTCGCGCTGGGGCAGTTGACGTGAAACGCCTCATATACATATACACGTATTTCATTTCAATAAAGAAAAGATTCTCAGGATTATAGATGTATTATCAAAATATGCCCAAGCTTACCATCTATCTAACGAAAATTCCACGAACGTAATAAATAAATTACGACACTTCGCTTCACACCGTAACTTTCCGGACAAAATTATTGCAGATAATGGGAGCAAATTTAATTCAAACGTATTTAAAGAATTTTTTCGAATACTTATAATTGAATACCATCAAACAACTATCAATAGACACACCACCAATGGACCAATAGAAAGATTGCACTCCTCTGAAGGACAAATTATGTATAGTCGTGGATCAAAATCCGAGAGAAATTGCCAAAAATCATATGACTACCGCCATTTTAATATACAATCAAAGTATTCACTCCACCATACATTACACGCAGTTTGATCTCTTATATGGACCTTACCAGAAATTGAATAAACATATTATATATCCTGATGCAGATGCAATTGAGAAACATAATGAAATTAGGAAGAAAAAATTCTACCTTTTTATAGTAAATTATATAGAATACAAGAAGAGAAGCAAAAGCTACCAGACAAGTCGGACAAAACATTATAAAACAAGGAAATATTTATTAAATCGCACGATAAAACCGCATCACGTTACGAAAAGCAACAAGGTCCATCATTAGATTGTTATATTCACTGACAATTATAGCAGATATAATTTGAGAAGTGTCAAATAGTTGAGAAAAACTTCCTAACTTTTCAGAAAATTTTCGAATTAAGAAAGAATAAAATTAAGAAATAATAATAACTAGTGATCAAATATCAAATAAGAGTCGGAAAAAAAATTATGTTATAGATTATCCCGAACCTCACATATGATATGAACAATTTTTACATGGAGTCACGTCTCGGAATCTTAGAGGATAGAGTTGAGGCTTTATAATGTTTCGGTGAAGATCAATGTATCAATATTTCGGTATTTCTGAACCGAACGGAGAAAAAAAAAAAATTCACCGAAATAGAAAAGAGAGTAGAAGAAATAGAGAATAATCAAAAACTTATAAATGAGAACCTGGACATTTTAATAGGTCTGTTAACGCCAGCAAAAATTTTATAAAGTGAGAAACCGAAAAATTAATGATTCATAACTTATTAGATTATCTTTTCGTTTAGAGATCGATCTTATTATTCCAAAATATAGTTGTTTATTTAAAATTGCATAACCTAAAATTCCAACCCTAAATCCTATTAAATACTCCTTGTTTCTTGGAAACAAAAAAGAAACATAAAAAATATATTACTAATAATTAAAAAAAATATATTATAAGAGACAAGAGAGAGAAAGGTGACAGAACTCCACTCTCTTTAAGTAAAGCGGTGATGTAAGGGGGGGCATACAAACCGCAAGGAGGGAAAGCAGTCAAGCTTATCTCAAATGCTAATGTGGCAGTAACTGAGCTGCCACAGCAGAAAAAAAAGACGCAGCCAGAAATGCTGACAGGCAGAACACTGCACGCTCACGGGTCTCTTAAACAAAACGACCGATAAGATTGTCAAAGCGGTACGTGAGCAAAAACCCAAGCAGAGTGGAGAGGAGAAAGACCAATATTCCCACAAAATAATGGAAAAAGCCCTAAAAAGGGCCAATTCAAAGGCAATGATAGCCAGAATGGAAAAAAGGGCCAAGATAGTGGCCAAAAAAAGAGTTGCTGAGGTCAGTGAAGTGGCGTCAGTCGTAACCTCACGAGATTTGCGAAGAAAAGTTAAGGGCTCTGGCGAACAACCGGAGGTAAACCTGGAACCCAGTTGGTAGTTACAGGTGGAAGTGGGTGGCCTGTATGATACAGACGTGTCGATAACAGTCATGGGTCCGATAAGCTTAGAACTCGCGAGTGCATGTAAACGGAAACTGATGACTAGCGAGTGCGCAGGAGCGAAACTCGCAGATGGTAGCAGCAACGCCGCGCCATCGCTGGCTGTGCAAACCTGCCATTTACAGTGGGTGGAGTGAAGTGGGAGATCAAGGTATCGAGCATCCCTTCACTGACTTGGACACGAATTTGATGAGAGAAATATATAATAAATTGACATTAGTGGATGGTAATGTCAAAGTTGATCTGTAGTTAGCAGCTGTAATTGAGATCGGCCTAACTTCCGTTTGTTCTGTTGGTCTAGACAATGTCATCACAAAACAACGAGCACAAGTAGAAGAGCTTGTTCGTAGAGAAGTCTACGAGAAAACGATCACTCTAGGGTGTGGGACATGGTTAAACCGTAGGATTGATGTTGGGGATGCCCGTTACATCAAACAGAGGTATTACACTTACTCTCCAGTGATCGAAGCGGAGATGAACGCTCAATTCAGAAAGCTTCTCGATGCGGGTGTCATCGAGCCATCATCGAGCCCGTGGTCAAGCCCAGTGGTGATGATAAAGAAATCCCGTGGAGAATATCGGATATCGAATTCACAAATGAAATCAACAGACGGATATCCAGCGAGAAGGATGGATGCCACTTCCCACAAGATAAAGGAGGCAAGATATATTACTACACTAGATGTGAGTAGTGCATACCATTTCTAGTACACGAGGATGCGGTTCGGATTAGAAGACATTGGAGTGACTTTCCAGCGCCTGATTGATATGATCATCACGCCAGAATGCGATGGGTCTGCGTTTGCGTATTTAGATGACGTTATCATCATGTCAGAGATGTTTGAGGAGCATCTCGAACATCTGAAGATCGTGTTACGTCGCCTTAAACAAGCTAGCTTAACTAAAATAGGCAAAATTGTCACTTCTGTCAAAGTGAAGTGAAGTATATGGGAGTGGTGCTCAGCCAGGAAGGTTTTTGCCCTGACCCACAGAAGATTAGGGCGGTGATAGAATATCCGGCACCTAAGAATCTACAAACGTACGCAAGTGACACTGGCATTAGAGCGGTGTTACTTCAGTTCATTGAGGATGATCAACATATTTTGGAGTTTGCAAGCAGAGTCCTCTCTCCTGCTGAAAGGAATTACAGTCTAGCAGAGGGAGAATTCTTAGTAGCAGTATGACCGAAGAAAAAGTTCCGCCCGTACATCGAAGGCTACAAATTCAAAGTAATCACTGATCATAGTAGTGTAGGATGGGTACGTAGCCTGAGTGGTCGACAGGATGCTTAGCAAGATGGTTGTTGGAGTTACAAGTCCATAATTTCGAGAGTGAGCACTGAAACGGAGCGCTCAATCACATGCCAGATGCGCTATCACGCATGTAGCTGGTGTCTGCTGGACAAATGAATTCATAGATGCGTGGAACCTCTAACAAATCAGGTAGGTAATAGAGGACCCTCGCAGAAATCCAAGATTCAAGTTGATCGGAGAGAGATTACACTCTCATGACCCCGATCCGCTAGTAGAAGGAATTTTGGGTGAGAACGACGATGCTTGGAAACTCGTCGACCCGCAGTAAAAATAGAAATAAATACTGTGAGAGTACCATGACAACCCGACAGTTGGGCATTTCGGGCGTGAAAAGATGCTCGCGAGGTACTTTTTATAACTAATCACGTAATACTGAAAAGTACCTTGCGGATGATAACATCCAAACTGAGCAATTTAGCTTTAATACTCCTGTTTTTAATTTTTTTCTTAATTTAGTAAAAATAAGAAAAATTTAAAATTAAAGCTCAGTTTCTTAGTTTTAGTTTTATCATCCGCACGATCTCACTAAATATCGACACCTAAATTTTACATAAATCGATTTTTCGTAATTACTTTAAAAAATTTGCGACCTAGAAATGTCTACCAGGATCTTTAATGGATATCCGATCCCGAAATCGAGGAAAATCCAGAAAAATCCAACTGAATTCGGCTGGATATCCAACTGGATTTTTTCAACGGGATGCGTCCTTCATATATCATGTTTTGAAGATTAATAGTATCATTTTACAGACCTATATTCATTATTTAATTAATTAATGCCGAAGCTATTATTCCTTGTTGGTCTTGTTAAAGGTGTGAAAGAACTCAAGTGATCGTTAAAGAATCAAAAAATCAAAGAACCCTCTGGGTCTCGCGATACGTACACGACATTGCTTACATGTATTATGCTAGTCCCGAGACTCGGGAAAATACAAAAAAGTGGTGTGAAGGTTGAGATTTGTTTTAAAAAACCATTAACTATATTTCTTTTGTTCAAAGAGCTTACGTTCTATATAAACTGTATACTAGGCCAGGGAAACGTCGCAACAAGTATTAATGCAAGTTGCAGTTACATATAATTTTTGGTTCTTGGACTATCACTTGAGTCCTTTTACATCTATATTTATTATGTCCATTTCTTTTTTAGATAAGCTATATTTATAAATTTTTTAACCACAAATAATAAATATTTTCTATACCTTAATTTGTTACCATATCTTATTAAAATTACTTTTTTAGATACTACAAAATGATCAAATTATGAAAGACAGTGACTCACAGGAACAGCTTGATGGTGAAAAATTTGCTCTTGATCAATGCTCAGCTAGTACTAAGAAGTCTTGCGCATGCTGACATATTTAACCAGAATATCCTTCTACAATATCTACTGGGACAATGATGACTGTAAATATTCCTTGATTAAATGCAGTGTTTCTATGGTATTTTCTTTACTAAGAACTTGATTAGTGTTCTTCAAGACAAAATAAACTAATTTACTTTATTATATGAACTTTATTATACATAGTACCTTTTAAATGTAAAAGAATTGTTAATTTTTTTAATATTAAAAATTTTCTTAAACAATTTAAAGTATTCAAACTTTGATTTGTTATATGAATTTCAATTTAATAAATTAGTTAAAATGTTGTGTAGCAGTTTTACAAAATGTATAAAAAAATAAATTAAATAGTAAAGTTATAAGTTGAAATGAATTTATTCTCGGGGAAAACTAACATTTCCCCAATCCTTGTTCCTACACCTTTTAACTTGATATGATATGTATAATAAATAATATGGGGTTGCAGTAGAAGTTGCGTTTTTATAGCTACACTTCGAGGTTTAATTGAAACAATCTGTACAGTAATTCGGAAAGCTATATAATTGTTACGTCCGGAAGGGACGTAAAATAATTATTTATTTAAATTATATATATATATATAAACGTATGTATAGATACTTATGCGGACACGTTTTAAAATTGATTTTAATTGTATAATAACCTAAAACCCCACAACCCCCGACCCAAATGATGTTCGCCTGCGGCGTCCGCTTCCGTTATTAAAGAAATAATTATTAAATTATAAAAAATTATATATATAATGAATTATATAGACCCTGTATAAAATAGGTTATAATTGTATAATAACCTAAAACCTCACAACCCCCGACCCCAATGATGTTCGCCTGCGGCGCCCGCTTCTGTTTAGTAAAAAAATAATTATCACATTCTAAAAATAAAAAAATATATATAGAATAATTTATATGGACCATTTATAAAATAGGTTATAATTGTACGATAAATAAAAATATTTGGAATCCCGGTTTCAAATATTGTTCACCTGTGGCACCCGCTTCTGTTAGTAAGAAAATAATTTTTTTAAAAAAAAGAAAAAAAAAATTTTTGAGTCCGCATAAGTATTGTTTCATGTATGAAAAACTCATGTACTTATGCGCCAGTCCGCATAAGTACACTTTTGTCTGCATAAGTCACGTTTCATGTAAGAAAGTGTCCGCATAAGTTACGTTTCATATATTTATCGATATATATATATATAAATAATTTATGTGGTACGGTTACCGTCTCAATTGGATAACTTTAGTATCCAATTGTTTATCGTGAGGTTGGGTTAGAATTATGAGTCAGAGTCTTTTATAGTTTAAACGTTAATCGTTTATTAAAGACTGCCCGAGAGAGATCGCGTATACTTGACGTGTCTGTCTACTCGAGGGACTCTGACTGTGATTGGCTCAATCGGCTCGATCTGTCTCTAATTGAAGCTCAAAAATGGACTGACTAATGTCTTTCTCTGGATCAGGCAGGATACCTCGGTTCCTGCCGAAAATTCAGGGAGGTGGTAAAGATAAGTGTGTCAGGAATCCGTCGAGTAATGACAGTTCAGCGCGTGAAGCAATCAGCTGCGCTTAGTAGCTGAGCTGAACGCCTGACGCGCGAAAAATATGGTACTCAGGTGTGTGTGAACGACCTCTGAAGAATGCGATCTCTGTGCTTTTGCGTATAGCCAAAGTTAAAGAGATGTTTTGACAGAGGTCGGTATTGGAAATGAAATGTAGAAATGAATATACCTTTCGGGACGTAACACGCCCGAGGCAGCGGTAACGGTGACCTCATCGGAAAATACAAATGTAAACAAATACAATGATTGACTGAGTTTTCGCGCAACTAAATCCCTGATTAAATTATAACATTGAAAAGAAATATCTATGTCTATCTAAATAATTTGATTGCCTAATCGACTGGTGATATGAATGTTTTGTCTGTGTGAGTGCGTTTTGTTTTACATTGTTCTTACGAGTCTCTCTCTTTTACAATATTGAAAATGAATAATACAATATAATATAATAGTACACAATAAATACATGATATATAACATAGTGTGATACAATAAATATGTAATATACGGAAATAAAATCAAATAAAATGAAAAATTTTAAAATATTAAAAAAAAAATCTATATTGATGAGGTAGCGGTGCGAGGTAGTTAATGTCAGTTGCAAGGAAATGGTGTTTTGCGTGTGTCCTTGTTGTTAACTCTCTGATGTAATTGGATGTTGATTTTTATTCTGTGTTGGTTTTTATCTCTACCTGAAAACATTCTATAAATAATTAATAAAGGGGGCCCCCAGGAAAGGTAACTTTAAATTTGTAACTTTATACTTTTTTTTTAAATAACGTAATTGACGATTCCAATGATTTCTTTAAAGCATTTAATATTTTTGTTATCAAAAGTTTACTTAAAAGTTATTTAAATGTCTGTTTACTTTATTATAAAATATTTTGAATCATTAGATATTTATTAAATTGATAATATTATTACTGTTATTGTTATTTATTATTAATTATATGAATTATTTATATATTATCCAAACTTATGCTACGTTAAAGTTTATATTTTTTTTGTTCAACTATTGTTTGGTAATTTTCTCTTTTCAAAAATTATTTTGAGCTGAGAGTCTGATAGTATGGTACTTGTTGTATTTATATAAAATTTTATGTATATGCACTTAATAAATACTAAATATTCTTGTATAACACCTGTTGCTTGGCACTGTATTTATCTTTATTTCGTTGATATCTAAAATGGCGAGTTGCACCTTATGGAAGCCCATTCATAAATTGACGATAATGCTTAATTTTAATTCTACTATGTATTCTTCTCTATTTATATATACTGTCCATATTGCGGTGTTATGTGTATATCTATATACGTTTTAACGCTAAATTTATATCTATATGTATTGTAATACTACGTATATATCTATATATGTGACAACGCGACGTGTATATCTATATACATATCGCGATGCTCGATGTACATCTATATACATTGAAGCAAGCACGAGGCTATCCTCCATTCCTCTTTGTGCGATGCTTCGCTGACGAGAGCTCGGTATCCCCACTCCGCGCGGCGCTTTACTTGTGTATGTACGTTGCTTGGCCGATTGCAAGCCGGTGTATCCTGTGATGCATGCGGCTGCTTGGATACGGCAGCATACTGTAGGCTCCCAAGCGATGTCCAGGACGTGCTGCCCTCGCATGATAAGCGGCCCGCACGCTAGTTAATTCACATATATTTTCTAATGCATTTGCGCGCGGCATGTAAGCTGTACTATGCATTGGTGTGGCGGCTAATTCGCGCTGTATATACAGGGTGTCCCAAAAGTATGGACGCACCTGAAAATATTGGAAACTAGTGGCGCTAGAAAAAAACTTTAAATACAAAAGTTTTCGCAAATCAAATGGTGCATCCGATCGCGACCTTGAATTTGACCTTGGGTCATTTAAAGGTCAAGTCGAATTTTTTCAATGGGAACCCTCGCTTTTTATTACAGAAATGGAAAGCGGGAAAAATTTCCTAATCAAAGGTATAAATAACATAGGAGGTCAAATGTAGCCCAAAGGTTATTTGAAGGTCAGATCATTAAATAAGCTGAAATTGGTGTTCAGCAACCCATAACTCGAAAACTAGGGGTGTTAGAAAAAAAAAAAACTTTGAATAAAAATGTTTCCGCAAATCAAACGGCGCATCCGATGGTGACCTTGAACTTGACCTTGGGTTTGACCTTTAGGGTCATTTGAAGGTCAAGTCGAGATTTTTGAATGAGAACCATACTTCTTCATTCCAGAAAACTTGTCCAAAGGTCATTTACAAATTTTACAAATCTGATCTCAGATTCGCACTCAGGAAGGTTTTTGGCCGAATTCACAATTTTTAAGAGAAAAACCCTCCCATATGCACACCTGAACTAATCACGGGACAAAGAGGTTAATTTTTGTGAATATTCAGGTATGCATTCATAAGATAATTATCGATTTTGATGTGCTTTGTTGTTTTCATTCTGAATTAGTTCTATCAACGCACTGATTCTTTTCGTTTATTCTTAGTTTCGTTTTCTGTATTTGATAATGAATCGTCTCACAGAACGTGAACAAATAAGCATCCTCATGATGCGAGGATGGGGTAATATGGTTAGGTCATATCGGCGAGTTGCGGATCTGTTTAACGTAGAACTCCAGCTATCGTTGCAACCAAGAATTTCGAAAAAGACAGTGGGGAAAACTGTTTCTCGTTTTGAGCAAACTGGTAGCGTTAAAGATCGACCCAAAAGTGAAAGACCGAAGACAGTGACTGATCATCAAACCTCTTTGAATGTGGCATTATCATTCGTTGAAAATCCTGGAACCTCCGTTAGACAAGTATCTGCTGAAACTGGTGTTTGTAAAACTTCTGTTCACAGAATAATGAAACTCGAGAAGTTTCATCCATATAAAGTGAAATTGGTACAGGAGTTGAACGAGGATGATTTCGATCGAAGACTGGAATTTGCCGAATTAATGATGAACCGTATTGATGCTAGACCAAATTTTTTAAACGAAATAGTTTTTTCCGATGAAGCTATACCTTCCAGTTGAATGGTGATGTTAATCGACACAATTTTCGGTTCTGGGCATCGGAGAATCCTGACTGGTTTTTGGAATCACATACATAACACCCACAGAAACTCAACGTTTGGGCAGGCATAATAAATGATAAAATAGTAGGGCCATTTTTCATAGAAGGCAATTTAAACGAAGAAAAGTATCAAGACATGTTGAGGAATCAAATCGTGCCTGCGATAAATGATATTGTCGGTGACAACTTTAACATTACTTACTTTCCACAAGATGGAGCACCCCTGCATTACGTTAGAAATGTACGTAATTATTTAAATGAAACATTTCCAGGACGAGTGATAGGCCGCAGAGGAACCATTGACTAGCCACGTCGTTCACCTGACATGACGCCATTAAATTACTTTTTATGGGGTTACGGGTAGATATTTGAAAAAAAGAATGTATGAACATCAATATAGTTTACGGAGCACAAATTTTACTTCGGAGTTAAAGGAACATTGTATGAATTGTTTGTATTCTTTCGTTTTCGGGAGTGTGGAGATTTTAGAAGAGGGGATTAGGAATAAATATAAGAGGGAGTGTTTTGAGAGTATCCACATTCTAAGGAATCGAAATAATGTTAATTTAATGATAGAGTCGAGTAAATTAGATAACATTTATCATTCTTTATTAATTTAAGTTGTAAGGGGAAATTGGTAAAGGGGAGAGGGGGGAGAGGAGGGATGGG
>UELU01147728.1:0-17650 GCA_900490025.1 Megastigmus dorsalis
TATATATATATATATATATATATACTCATTCTTCCTGCTTATTGACACAGGCGGATATCTCTTTTAGCAGCTTTATTATTATCCTTCTTAAATTTTTAAATAAATCGATTAATAGAAATAAGAACAATTTCAATGACAACCAAATAAAATTATTTCGGAAGCTGGAAATTCATATTTAAGGGGACGTCGGAGCTACTCAAAATTTATATTTTCCGCCCTCACAAAGTCGACATTTTCACAAAGTTTTTCGAACTTTCCTATTTAAAAAATTAACGAATTGACTTGAAACTTTAGGAGATGGTAGAATAATTAATAAATAAAGTGCCAACTCTGTTAGCAGAGTCATATCCAAGAAGGGGTAACAGTAGTTGTCTTTCAGCTGTAGATAATTAAATATAATAACAAAAAATGTAATAGAGGTAATTCAATAAATCTTTTTATAGTAGAGTAAGTATTTACTGTGCCTATGTCAGTTACTGGACATAAGCCTTACAGCCGGAAACAGCCGAAGATACGATGTTTGAAAACGCGATAATGTGGATTCCACAAATTTGTTCCTTTTCGACAGCAGACTTCAGCCAGAATGATCCGAGATACGTAGACATAATCAACAGAGTACTTCAAAGAACTAGATATCAATGCCCGGGGCAACTTAAACCAGACACCACTGCATTATGCTGTTACCAGAAAGCACTACAAGATGATCGATCTTCTGATGCAAAACGGAGCTAAAACAGAAGTTGCCGTAGTGCGTGGCAGAACAGCCCTCCACTTCGCCGCAGTTCGGAGGGAGCCGATGCTCGTGGACTTTTTACTTCATCGAGGTGCCAATATCAACGCCAAAACTGACAATGGATACAGCCCGCTGTTCTTCGACATCCTGACGAGATGCACCGCGACCGTGGAGCTTTTCGTCAAGCGCGGAGCCATATTAAACGAGCTCGTATGCGTCTTTGATCTGTCTTTATAACCCATCTAAATACGTTTACTGCCATTTTAAAGTACTTTTTACTCAATTCTGCCGGGTTTTGTTTTATTTGCACTGTTATAATTATCAGGATATGGGTACTTATACACAATGGGATTTCATAAATTATACAAGCTCTGATTTGATTGCATGAACTTTTTATTTATTTTCGTTTTTCAATCGATTTCAGTTGGTAGAAACATTGTTACGCTGCGATGCGGACGTAAACATACGCGACTCCTACGGCAGCACCGCCCTCCACTACGCCTCTCGTATGAGCCTATCCGACATTGCTGCTCTGTTGCTGTCTTATGACGCCAGAGTCAATGAGATGGAATACCAGAAACAAAACCCTCTGTGCCTTTGCGTGAACAAAGGCGACAAGGACGTGTTCTAATTGCTACTCGATAACGGGGCCTAACGTACAAGCGGACCTGTGATTCGTATTGATGTTGCTGACCAAAGGCGCCAACGTGAAGAGAAAGGATGTATAGGGAATAACGCCTCTGTACTTTGCCATTGAGTACCGCAGAAAACAGATATACGACGCATTGATTCTTTATAACGCGGATGTCAACTGTAAGGACAACAGACTACAGACTCCACTGCACGCGGCAGTTAGACAAGGATGCGCCTCCACTGTCCTCTTTCTCTTGCACTGCGGCGCCGACATCAATGCTCAGGACGAACTGCTATTCACCCCTTTGCATGAAGCCATTAGATTTGGTAATCTGCACTTGTTCGAATTGATGATGATATACAAAGCGGATCTCGAAGCAACTGATATCGAAGGTTACACGCCTCTCCATTGGGCGATAGTGACTGAGCACTCGAAGCTACTTTATGTTCATCAGTCATATACTTTCTTTAGCAGTCTTCTGAACAACGGTGCTAGCGTTTATATCAAAACATATAGAACTGGAGCGTCACGGTGAATGCATCCAGTACCTGTTGACTTTTGGGGCTGACCCTATGAAAGTGGAAAGGAGTCTTGTACCTCGTCTTGGGCTTTATTCCTCGATCTCTGTGTAGGCCCGTATAAGTCAAATCATGAAGGCTGAAAACTCAAGAAGCGCGGATTCGATTCTACCTAAGGGCAAATTTTTTTTTTCTTCTAATTAATTTGTCATATTAATTTGTCATAATTAATTAATTTGTCATATCAATTTGCTCTGATTTTTCGTCTGCTTCTATATTTATTAATTTTAATACATCCTGCACACCCAAATTTAAAATATAAACAAAGCAGCGAAGATGCTGATCTTCAACATCAAAACTGATTTCCTGGACGCATATTCTTTCGGCAATTATTTTTTTTTTCTTTTAATTAATTTATCATATCTATCATTAGGTTGAGAAATTGTTATTTTTCATTTCATTTAATAAATTATTCGAAAAGCGCGATATTAGTGTATGTATTAAACAATGGAAAAATCACAGATATGTACCTTTTTATTTGAAAATACATTGTAATATTATATTTATCTCAAATCAGTGCAAACTTGAAAAATACTTGAACATTTAAGCATAAAAAATAAAAATATATCTTTTTTATAAGGAAATACATGAGTGTAAAAAAAATATTTCCACATAATAAATGCATCTACTCGTGATTTTAAATTGAAAATATTTGATTAAAAGTAGCATCATTACGTTGTTTATCTAAATTAGTTTTTCATTGTTTGAATGGCAGTAGCAAGGTTGATAAATTATGCAAGCTTTCTTAAAGAACTCAAGCAGATTCAAGCGATCCTAAACCTTTCGGCGAGTTCAAAAGTCTGTATAAGTTCCAAACATTGACACTCATGTGTAATGATGGTCGAGAGCGTTAAAGCGCGTGCACACTCGTTTTGTCAATTCGTGCAACGAGGGTTTGAATCTCGACACCTTCACTATACATTCCTCCTAAAAACGATATTTTTCTCCAATACACATGCAGAATTTGTACTGCATTTGTACTGAAAGTATAATATTCAAAAAATTATTCAACAAATAAGTAAATATTTCAATGGCTTGTATTTAATGCACCCATCGATGTTCAAGATATAAATATACACAAAGAATTAAACGCGAATGAAAATATAATTATTAAAATTAGGTTTGCAACTTTAATAACGCTTTTTATAATAATATAAATAATTATTTCAATTGAAAGTAGTGGAGAATGAAGAAATATTCTTAGATGATAACGGGTCAAAAACAGTTTGAACGGCTTTTTCTCTTGACTCAATGCAGGGAATTGAATAAAACTTTTTTTAAAAGCAAGCCACTTAAAAAATATTTCGCATTATGGTCATAGCTTCCACATATAGGATTGGCTTAAAAGATATATGATACGATATTTTCGAAAAAGCAAATGTTCTTTTCTAGTTTAAAACAAGAAGTTTAATAAATGCTATTTTTATATTTTATAACAAATTTAAACAAGAAAAATAACTGCACGGTTAGAATCACGCCATTTTTTGGATTCAATTGAAATCAGTAAAAGCTTGATATTTTCTTCTCTAGCTTCTGAATTGCATTACTTTTCATAAACTTTCAAATTGATTGGTTGATTTATTAAATTAGTAAATTTGAAAAAGTTAATGTCGATAAAACAGGCAACTCAAACATCCCCTTACAAAGAGCTTGACGAATAGGTGAAAGTTTCAGGACGAAGTTTCTATAGAAAATTTCCGAACGAAAAAAGCATTCATGCGATTCGTGTGTAGTGTTACGTATTTGCACCACGAGTGCGTTTACAGATACACTTAACTGATGGATTACATAAAATATTGTTCCAGACTCGGGTGCAGTACAGTTTAGCGCGTGCAGAAAAGTTCACTTTACCATCCCCTGTGTCAACTTGGACTATACAGCTGCATTATGCATATATTTCATGCGCTGCTGAGAAGAAAACTACTCATTTATATCGGTTATCATGAATGGAAGAAATAATCAGTTTTTTTTTATTAATTACTTTTTTATTATTTCTAAAATACTCAACAAAATCTCTTCTAATATTAACAGTATCGGTTGTCTTGATCTGTTAAAAAAATTAAATAATAAACAAAATATTTTTTTTTTAAATATCAGCTGCTATACATTTGTTAGTCTTTTTCCTTATAATAAGAAAAAGTCAATTATCACATTACTAAACGTATATTACACAAGTACATGGATTTTTTGGTATAAATCAAAAACATTTTTAAGTTAATTCTTATCGAATCATTGCATTTCAGAATATTGGTATTATTTTCGCAATGGAAAAATTCGTGGCTGAGCGGTCTTCTATTATAATGAATGCTTAAATAATATCCGGAGACGGCTTTATTCCAATATTTACACACTCGTAAGTATAAAGTATAAAAATTTAACGGAAAAGTAAAATAAAGACAGTTATACACTTTTTAAAAATATAAAATATGATTATTAATCTGTTAAAATAATTATTTGATAAGTTCTTATTTTATTGAAAGAATCAAAAGCTAATTTTATGCTTTATATAGTTATTATAAGTATATTCAATAAAATAACTATAATGTTATTTTATAATTCAATCATCATATTCTTTTTAGACCATATTAAGTAATATTTTTTACTTTTTAAAGAATAAAATAATATTTTATAAATTTAATAAGGTTATTTTATATCCTTTAATGCATTTGATGCATTCTACACAAATTCTTGGTCAGTTGTCCGCACTTATCGCATTTTACAGACTCTGCTTATGTATGGTAGACCTTTATATGATTTCTGAGCTTGTATTTTAACTTGGTTTTATAGTTTCGGCACTAAATGTATGTCTTATTATCACAGATTTGACGATGTTTTGTATAGTTAGCGAAAAATAAAAAAAATTCTTCTGTAACTATTAGTGTAATCTACGTAACACACCGGAATTTGAGGATCTCGTTGCATATTTTATATTTCTTGTAGCCTTTCATTGCCTCCGTCATTTTCTCGCAGTTCGAACAATAGTTCTTCGCCTTTTCTTAACGTCTGCGTGATAAAAGTTTTAAATTAATGTTTTAGAAATATAAATAGCATTTCATTTATTAAGGAATTGTCGAGTTATGCTCTTATATTGCTACCGAATCGTTCTAAACTGTGATAAAATATTTTACGAGATCTCCTACTTAATTGGATTTGTGATGATCTCTCACCTGCAGACGTTTGTAAGTCTGTTATTATGTATTATAATAAGCGATATAATTAAAAATAAATTATATAAATTATATAGTTTATCGAAAACATGGTAAGTAGCATAAACGAGAAGCCAAAGTTGCTTATTAATTAATGAAAATTTATTTTTGAAAAATTATCTAGTATTACTGTGAAATACTTTTAAGGATGTACAAGCGATAATTGTAAGTTAAATCTGCAACTATTCGAAAAACATTATAGATAATATTACTTTTACATGAGAGTGGTATATTTTGAATGACTATATGTTGTAAGTAACTTATTCTTTACTTAATAAAACATCAACAACGTTATTTTTATGTTTATATCAACTAATAGATCAATAAGTTAAGGAATACCAAATTTCCAATTTCGTTTATTTCAAGTTTTTATCCACCATTATTGTCCAATTCTGAAATTTATGGGTTCATTTTGTTCGTTTTCGAAAACTTAAGCGATCCGTCGTTAGTTATATTGAACCTATTTTCATTTTCAAAATTTGTTAAGACAGTATATAACTAATATAGCTAATGCGACTGTATAACAAATTTATGACGATACTAATTTTAAACATGAAAAAACAATATAACTAACGATGGATCGCTTAAGTTTTCGAAAACGAACAAAATGAACCCATAAATTTTAGAATCGTGCAATAATCGTGGATTAAACTTGGAAAAAACGAAATTGGAAATTTTGTATTCTTTATAACCTATGATCTATTAGTTGATATAAATATAACAATAACGTTGTTGACCTATTATTAAGTAAAGAATAATATACTTAGAATGTATGGTCATTTAAATTATACCACTTTCATGTAAAAAAAAATATTGTCTAATGTTTTTCAAATATTTGCTGATTTGAATAGCAAGTATCGCATGTGCATCCTTAAGGAAGGTCATAAAAGTATCCCTATATTAAAAAACCTGTAACCAATTCGAACTTATGGCCACTGGAAACCTATTAATTTTCAAGACAAGTAATTTCTTATAATTTACCTGAAATCGACGAAATCCTCTTAGTAGCATTTTTATCGCCATCTTTGCCATTGCTACTATTATTTCTTACATTTTCCTTTTTTTCAAAGATCACGTGTTTCTGCACATGAGCACTGAAAGATGCACTATGACTTTTCTCGTGTTGTTTTAGGTTTTGTAGTACCTTAAAGCTTTTGTCACATTTAGAGCAAGTATGGTAATCCTTTGAATCAATGTCCAAGTGTCTACGCATCATGTGTAACGAAAAATTATATTTGATGGCGGTTTCGTAGACGCAGTGATTGCATTTAAAAATATATCGAGGGAAACATTTATATATAATGTGTTTGTATATGCCATCGTACTTATTGTATATTTTTTTGCACTTATTGCACTCAAAGGAAAATGATATTTGACATTCTGGACATTTCTTATTTCCTACTGTATCATAAATTTTATTACATTTTGTACAGTAACGGTTTACTTCATCTGAAAATAAATACAGACACTCAGCGATACGTCAAATTCCATGGGAATAGATGTAATATAAAAACTACGATAATTTCAAATAATCACTATTTATTAAGTTGATTATGCTTATTTACGAATAAAAATTCGATCGAATTTTTTCACTTTTGTACAGTTTTCTTTGATGCAAAAAAGATATAAGCAGTGTTAATACAAAAACAAACTTACTAAACTTATTAAAACTTACAAGCATCCTATATTCAAGAATTAATTTCAATAAAATAATCAGACGAAATTCAGATTTATTAATTTAGTAATGAAAGTTAAAAATCGAATTGTGTACTATTGACATATTTCCCTTGTTAACTATGATCTTTAAAATACCGTCGATTTATGCATAACTTTGCATTCTTGACAGTTAATTATTATCTGTAATCTGACGAAAATAATGATAAAATTAATGAAATCAAAGTAAATAAATAAGTGATTATCTTTCGAGATGCTAGATATTGAAAATGTAAAAAAATGTAATAGATATTCAAATAATAATAGATATTCAAAATGTAATGTAATACATTAGATATCTAATTCAGTCCATAAAAATCTATAAATTTATTTAAATTATTAAATAATTCTAAAGTTTTCTTAAAATAATCTTATGGTCTATTCACATTCAGAGTACCTATAAATTATATTTTGCGACTAATATTTAAACTTACTATCTGTATTTAGTTGCCGGTTTTTTGGAGATACTTCCGACTGATTTGAGTTACCTTAAAAGTAAAATATAGACATTAAAAAAAAATATTATTTTCTTTAGAAGCAAATGAACCATTGCAAACTTACTTTCGTGTGTTTCAACGAATTTTCTTTCGTTCCAGTTATTTCCTGCTACTTTTAATTGATTCTCATCATGAATTTTTGAATAGTTATTTTCATGATAGGATTGATGGTCCTTGCCTATCAAGCTATAATTCTCGTCAAAAGTTCCATATTCTACATAATAACACAAGAAATTGCATTATATAAAAATGACATAATTCAAATATTTTATAATTTAACTAAGTAATGGTAGTCAATTCTTATAATTCTTAATTTTCAAAGATTAAAATATCTATTACTATTATTTAAATTTGTACTTTACCTGATTTAGCAATCGTCGTCTCTACTAGTGTTAAATTAGATTTATCGTAGTTCAAGTCACTTTGAGTTTCAAAAATACGTTTTGTATTTTGATGAAACGAGCTAGTTTCATTGGTCAGTTTTTCATTTCCAGTTTCATTAACATTTAAAATATCAGTTGCGTTCTGATCTATAATCATACAAATATTATTCGAATCGTGTGTATATATATAAATATTAACTAGTACAAAAAAATCGTTATAATAGATATATTAAATTTATCAAGGGAATCTGATGTTCCAATTTTCTCGTTCATATCTTCTGTAAGTAGCGAAAGATTAAATTACAATAAAAAAGTGTGAATACTTGTTAAATATCTGATTACGTACCATAATTTATTGAAATGTCATTATATACATTGTTTAATACATATTCGTTGTAACTATTCAGCATAGGTTCATCTGTAAATTCAATATGATACACACAAAATAAATAATTAAGTAGCCGTAAATAATTATGGTATTTTATTGTGAATGTACGAACCAAAATTGTAAATAATCTTCATTGCCTCCATTAGATGAAAAACGTTATCTACAATATTTTTAAATAAACTTTTTAAATCGTTTAATCTTTTTCTCATAGTTCATCTTTAATTATTCTCCGTACCTGACATAGATTGCTCCATATTTACACTTTCAGAACCGAATATTTAAAAGCTAATGGAATTAAAGTTAATATATTTCGTTATCGATGCTAACACGGATTATATTAAATTATTGGTTAAATTATTAACTTAAAATGTTCTACACTACTTGATGTATGCTTAGTGAAGTCGTTACTGATATATGTTTCAACGATATTTAGTGTACACAGTCTATACAATGTACAGGTATATTTCTAAGAAATAATCAAGAAATAGAAATATTATGCCTAAGCTGTTACGATTTGAAACCGAATTTTAATTTCGTATACAATTATCTTAGATATTTCGCAGTACATTTGTAAATGATATTTAAAGACAATGTTTATTTTTTGAACTCATATCGACATTAATTCGGATTTCAAGTATGTCAGTATGTTTTCAAAGGTTCACTCGAACGGGAATGATTGCCACATGTTTTTGTCAATAATACTGTTCTAGAATATCTTCGTAGATACTGCAAATTTTTACTTCCACATTATTAAGTGAATTACTTTATTTTTTTACAATTATTCTTAAGAGGAGACCGGAGCTACCCCCCTCCTCAATAGTTTGTAGTTCCAAGTTCATAGAAAAACTATAAGTCAAATAAGCCTCATATTGCACAGAATGGTTCATCGTACCAAGCACTATGGTGCTCAGCTCCTGGTATTACTAAAAATAATACTTAAAAAAAGTTACATGCCGAAATACGCATGTTCAAGAATTTGAGGTTAATTTTCAATGCGTGAATGTGGGTTACTGGTTCCAGCTTTGTGCAAAAACGACTAATCGTACCCACTTGAAATTGCACGGGGTTATTACATTGAGAACTATGGCGCTCAGGTCCAAGTTTTCATTTTTATAATCAATAGAAAAAGATATCATCAAATCAAAAAACACGTTTTTAGCTCCGACCTCCCCTTAAGATATATAATTCGTCTTATTTTTCATAATATTTTTCATGTTTTATTTTATCTTGTAAAGTCTTGTTGGCACTTTATAATGTTTCCAGTCAACTGAAAATAATTTTCATTTTTTTAAAGCTAAAGAAACAGTGACCCTCAAAATCGCATTTGAAATTCTATTGAAAAATAGTATTTTATGTATGAAAAATTGTTTTTTGTAAAATTTATAACTGTATCGTTTTATAAAATTACTGATAGAACATAATATACCTTGATCCGATAAATTAATTATTTTATTTTATGAAATATCTCTTTTTAATAATGAATTATGATATGAATAGTCGAATATTGCCGAAGGTGTATTAATAGTACATTTCGATACTAGATAGTGGGATAAAGTGATTTTACTCTCACGTAAATGTTTGCGGCGCACGAGCGAAGCGAATGTGAAAAAGTCAAACGAGGGTAAAACTGATTTCTCGCTCTTGTACCGAACCGTATTTCATGTCACAACGTGTGAGAAGCTTAATTTAACGCATGCGTCATTTTTTTCGCGTACGATAAATCGAGCTCCACACAAGGAATGTCATAAAAATTTTTATTTTCTACTTATATACAGAAGACATCGATAGATGGATTGAAGCTGATAATGTTATTTTCCATTGACGATATTGTTTAATTAAAATTAAATACATGATACATATTTTAATAGTTCTTTGTGTGGTATAGTAATTAGAATATTTAAAAATAAAATAATAAAAAATTTATATTTTCCGTCCTCACAACGTCCACATTGTCACAAAGTTTTTCAAACTTTCCCATTTAAAAAATTAACGGCTTGACTTGAAACTTTAGGAGATGATTGATCCTATCCAAGAAGGGGAGATAGTAGTTGTTTTTCAGCTGAAGTTTGTTAAATATAATAACAAAAAATGTAATAGAGGTAATACAATAAATCTTTTTATAGTAGAGTAAGTATTTACTGTGCCTATGTCAGTTACTGGACATAAGCTTTATAAACTAACGCTTTTATTTTTAATCCCTGATTTTTAATATTAAAATGTATTTCATTATTTGGAAACAAATTTTACATCCAATTGGTAGATTAGCACATTTTTCCCTTGAATCCTTCACTGTAATTCAATGTTTGATCGTCTGTAAGATTTTTTTCCGCTTAAAAAATACGATATGTATGGGTTTTAAAGAAGGCTTATCGGAATCCATTAATACACAGTAATTCATAATTGGCTATGTTGTTTATTCCGTTGTAAGGTGACTTCATGTTCTTGCGCAAAGGATAGCTACTCATCAGGAATCCACCGACTGATGTCGTGTACAAGGGGATTCTACGACGATAATATTGCTTCCAGAGACCGACTCCTATGTCCTGCGACCCGTGACCGGTATTCAGATATTATCAAAGATTATTGATCCTTTGTGTAGCTATTGACGTGATAATATCCTGTCACAGCGTTAAGATTACAAATCCGCTATGAGTATACGAAACAATTTCAAGTTCTTACATTATTTTATGATAATGTAGAAAAATTATGCTCAACAATCGCATACATTAACCATCGGAATTTTTAGCTTTTAAAAAAAAAGGATGAATAATATATCCACAGCTTATGGAAGCGAAGAACAAGTGGCATTCAGCATCTCCGGCACCGCTCGACCAATCATCTTGATAAAACAGTACGTATAACAGGTGCAATCGAGCAAACCATGCAATTTGTACGCGCTCCAGTTGGAAAGGCCACAAGCGCACAATTACACATTCATATCTGGCGACTGTGTGCCCGATATTATATGTACAAACCGCCCATTACACACATATATATATACGCATCGTCCGCGTAAAATAAGAAACAGCAAAAAGCTTCTCGGGTGTTAAGAGGCGTTGCATGTATACCCAGGTGGTTGTACGTTGGAAAGCCCCATTAACGACACGATCGAGAAAGGAGGAAGCTTGGCGGTGTCCTTTGGCGCGTTCATCCCCCGGCGGCGGCTGCGGCGGCCTCTTAAAATTCGTCGAGATCGCGCCGGGGAAATAGCGCGGAAAGGGTCTCCAGCCTGCGGTGCGAGCGCGTGTGTGTGTGCGCGCGTCCTGTCTCTCAGCGCCGCGTGGCCATGACCTTGCGCAGTTTCGCTCTCACTGGCGCTGCTGGAGCTCTCTTCCTTCTCCTTTCTCGATATCTCGCTCGGTCCCCACGGTATAATACTGCCCGACGGTTTTATGCGCCTGTATGTACTCGGCCAGGTGAGTATATAGCAGTGTCCCTCTCGGGGTCTCTCTCTCACTCTCTGTATATATTATAGACTTTCGTCGTCCATCGGTCCAAGAGCTTTTCCCTCTCGCGAGGTCTTCGCTGCGGATGTGCGATGCCGCATCGGCTTTTTGCTGATCCGTACGACGTTGGCTGCGGGTTGTTGTGTATGCCGCGTGAAGGCGCGCGGCTGCGAAAATATACTGCAGCTGCCGTTGCAGCGCGAGGCTAATTAGGTGCAGGCTGCAAAATTAAAAGTACTTCGAGTGGTATTTTCGAAGGAATGCCTGTGAATTATTTATGTTTAGCAGATCAGTGTATGTCTAATTGGATTTTTCCTGTTAGGACGTTTCATTGATTAGAGTATGCGACGTGGGATATGTACTTAAACGTATTGTGAGACCATTAATTTGATCAATTCAAAATAAAATGTAAAAAACTGTAATATGTAGCAAAAATTAAAGTCCTTTTATGAATGAGTTGCAATTCTTCCTAATTGCTAATAATATTGAATGAAATTATCATTAATTAACCGATGAAATTACATTTATCAATAAATAACTATGTCATACTTCAATTAGAAAACATGAATTTGAGAAAGTTTTTAAATAACTTGAATCTTCGTTAATCTACATACGTAGTATTGTTAAAAAAGAAGTAAATAAATATGTACTATCTGTTTCAATAATAATATCCAGGTACACATGAATTTTCATGTTAAAATCTGCTTGAGTTAAAATAAATCTATTGAAAATAAAAGCAATGGAATAAACGAATCGATACGATGATTCAAACCCAACTACCCTAAACACATTATTGAAATGTTAATGTAAGAGGCACTAAAAATCCCATTTTCACCATTCCTCAAATTTGCAAAAAGCTCGAAAATTCGTTGGAAAAAAAGGTATATACGCGGGTGTAAATCAAGGATGGCTCGTTTTAAAAGCGCAGAGCAGTAAAATGTTTGTCGCTGCGCGCGATTTCTTCGCCGCGTCAACGTCTCGATTTTATTGCTTTACGAAAACTTTTCTTTGAAGTTATTATATACGTCTCGTGTATTTGCATATTTACATCATCGCGCGGCGTCGTCTTTTTTTTTTTTCACGTGCACGGCTCGCTTTTTATACTTGACATTGAAACTTTCTACGTTAAAACGCGCCATATTTCCACGTCCCGGCTGGCGCGCGCTCGAAAACAAACATATATAGATTCGAATCGTTGCCCCATAAAATCTATCGACAAAATTGCAAGCAGCTTCGTACAATACACACAGACGCCAGAAAAAAAAAACTCATTTCTTTCCTCACGTTTTTCGAAATTTATGATAATTTAAGCAGAGGACTGCCTGTTACTTCTTTCGCACTAAATATTTATACGAATTATATAATCATGTTTTATTCATCAATTTAAAAATGAATAAAGAATTAATGTAAAGCGGGCAGAGAGAGAGAGAGAGTGTGTAAAACAATATTCCGATAGGAAGAATCGTCGCGAAACGTGCGCATATATTTCACCTGTATACGATAAAATAAATCACCTCTTAAATAATCTTTCCTTCCCCAATCCAATATATATTTGTTACGCCCCAAGCCATGAGCCATCCGCGCAAAAAGAGATAATTCCAAATTGTTCAAACGCGACGACTCTTTACAGTTTCGTCATTAATATCGTCGCTTATAAACTTTCTCTCTCGACGCCTAAACGTTATAACGTTCGCTGAAATTTTAATATCCATCGTGCGGCTTCTCTCTCCCTTCTCTCTCTTCTATCTCTCAGCGAGGGAAAAAATTTTTCATCGTGCAAAGACTCATTTGCCTGGCCTCTGAAAAGTCCATAAAATATACGAGTATACATACATGTGTATATACATATGTGTGTACATAACGCGCATCTCACACAGCAAGAGATAAAGAGATATACAATCTCTTTTGAGCAGTTCCTTTCGCGCGTGCAACTCGCGTTGTAATTATTAATGCACACGCCTATCATCGGCTCATCGCGCCATTAAAATGCTCCATTCCCACAGGCCGCATGCGCGTCCAGGTATATCTTATCGGCCGCGAGTAGAACCTCCCGCTATTGCAGCGCCCGTTCAATGAAACCGATTTTTTTTTTACTTTTCGCCTCTCTCTCCCCTCGATTTTCACACATACATATATCCCATCCTCTCTTTCAAAACCGCGGCGTGTCTATATCTCTGCTTAATGCAATATCATAGCAAGCCGTACGTTTCGTCATTGCCGCGCACGTGTGTGTGTGTGTGTGTGTGTGTGTGTGTACGCGAGCGTCTGCGCGCATCGTTCCTCAAATATGATGGAACCATTAGAAATACACATTTATTTAGATTCTTTAGAAAGTCAAAATTGCTGTGCCGCTGGCTCTGCGGCCGATCATCGTGGCGCTCCTCGAGGTGAAAGAAAAAAAGAATCTACTTTGGAAATGTTTGCGCAAGATCATAAATGCCTGCTCGATATTATAAATCCGAAAATATATTATGTGGCTCGAGCGTTGAAAGGGATATAACAAAACATCGTCAAATGTGTGGTCATAAGCCGTACATTTAGTGCCTAAACTGTAAAACCAAGTTGAAATACAAGCTCAGAAATCATATAAAGGTCTACCATACATAAGCAGAGTCTGTAAAATGCGATAAGTGCGGACAACTGACCAAGAATTTGTGTAGAGGCATTATTGTAATAAGGAACGCGGTTTCAATGCAGTCATTGCCCATTCAAAACATTCATGAAAAGTATTCTGAAACATCACTTCACATTTAAACATGTTGAGTTGTTCACGAATAGAATACTGGAATGCAAAATCTGTGGTGCAACGATAAAAAACATTTATTTATTGGAGCAGCATATTTCTGTGTGTGGCATGGATTTACATAATTAGTCTTTAGAATAGAAATTTGATACAAGGATATAAAATAACCTTATTAAATTTATAAAATATTATTTTATTCTTTAAAAGGTAAAAAGTATTACTTAATATGGTTTAAAAAGAATATGATGATTGAATTATAAAATAACAAACATTATAGTTATTTTATAGAATATACTTATAATAACTATTTAAAACATAAAATTAGCTTTTGATTCTTTCAATAAAATAAGAACTTATCAAATAATTGTTTTAACAGATTAATAACCACATTTTATATTTTTAAAAAGTGTATAACTGTCTTTATTCTTCTTTTCCGTTAAATTTTTATACTTTACACTTACGAGTGTGTACATTGGAATAAAGCCGTCTCCGGATATTATTTAATCATTCATTATAATAGAAGACCGCTTAACCACGAATTTTTCCATTGCGAAAATAATACCTATATTCTGAAATGCAATGATTGGATAAAAATTTAAGTCAAAATGTTTTTAATTTATATCAAAAAATCCATGTACTTGTGTCATATAATTTTAGTAATGTGATAATTGACTTTTTCTTACTATAAGGAAAAAAACTAACAAATATATAGCAGCTGATATTAAAAAAAAATATTTTGTTTATTATTTAAATGTTTTAACAGATCAAGACAATCGGTACTGTTAATATTCCAAGAGATTTTGTTGAGTATTTTAGAAATAATAAAAAAGTAATTAATAAAAAAACACGGATTATTTCTTCCATTCATGATAACCGATATAAAAGAGTAGTTTTCCTCACAGCAGCGCATGAAATATATGCATAGTGCAGCTGTATAGTCCAAGTTGACACAGGGGGTGGTGAAGTGAACTGTTCTGCATGCGCTAAACTGTACTGCACCCGAGTCTGGAACAGTATTTTATGTAATCCATCAGTTAAGTGTATCTGTAAACGCACTCGTGGTGCAAAATTGTAACACTTTATACGCGAATCGCATAAATGCTTTTCTCGTTCGGAAATTTTCTATAAAAACTTGGTCCTGAATACCTATTCTTCAAGCACTTTGTTGGTTTACGGCGATGTCTGAGTCGTCTGTTTTACCAACATTAACTTTGTCATAGTTCCTAATTTAATAAATCAACCAATTAATTTGAAACTTTAGGAAATGAGAGAATGATCATAAATATAAAGTGCGCTCAACCCAAATTTTTCCGAATAGTAATGTAATCAGCAATGCAGAAGTTAGAGAAGAAAATATCAATATATTGTATGAAACGTTCGTGGATGATAAGTAAATTTCAGGTGAACCACGATCTTACCGAACCAATAAAAAAACTTTAAATTGAAAGAAAATATCAAATTTTTAGTGATTTCAATTTAATCCAAAAGATGGCGTGATTCTAACCGTGCATTTATTTTTCAAACGAAAAATCGAAAAATATTACATATTCGTAATTTTATCGATAATTTCTGGGCTGATATTTCAGTTTCTTATTTTGAGAGATGATGCAAAGTTTCGCTAAATTTTTCGGCACCATCATAGAGGGTGATACTGCACGATTTTGGCTCATCGATTATAATTCAGTCATTGGGCTTACTTCCTGCGAAAGTTATAAAGTCCAAATCTACAGAAAAAGCTAGGAACAGGGTTTCAGTCCGATCTGTACTCTTCATCCAGTTCACAACCAATGTCATACAAGGTCGATCTTTAGAAGAATCTTGCAGAAAATCTTACAGAAGATCGAACGTTGAATTACATTGAAGGATTTAAGAGAAGGGAAAAGAGCTAATCTACCGATTAGACGGAAAATTGGTTTACAAATAATGAAATACATTTTAATATTAAGCGCGTCAATGGAATAAAAATAAAAGCGTTAGTTTATAAAGCTTATGTCTAGTAACTGACATAGGCACAGTAAATACTTACTCTACTATAAAAAGATTTATTGTATTACCTCTATTACATTTTTTGATATTATATTTAACTATCTACAGCTGAAAGACAACTACTGTTACCCCTTCTTGGATATGACTCTGCTAACAGAGTTGGCACTTTATTTATTAATTATTCAATCATACTCTAAAGTTTCAAGTCAATTCGTTAACTTTTTAAATGGGAAAGTTTGAAAAACTTTGTGAAAATGTCGACCTTGTGAGGGTGGAAAATATAAATTTTGAGTAGCTCCGACGTCCCGTTAAATATGAATTTCCAGCTTCCAAAATAATTTTATATGGTTGTCATTGAAATTGTTCTTATTTATATTAATCGATTTATTTAAAAATTTAAGAAGGATAATAATAAAGCTGCTAAAAGAGATATCCACCTGTGTCAATAAGCAGGAAGAAGGAGTAAGAATTTAGTATCATAAGAGTGATTCCATCGGTTCCAATTCCAATTCCAACGATCCAATGCCAAAAAAAAAACACTAAATGCAAGATTGAAATGACGAGCTTTTGGTCGCGACAAGATATTAATCGATCAAACGCATATAGTGGGACAAAACATGTTTTATAATATGAATTAATGAAATTATTATTTTCATTACTGAACATAATTGCTTCTAATTATTTTTTTCCTAGTTGTAGTCAAACTAGATTCTTACATTATAAAATGTGTGAATATGGATTATCTTGTGGTAGTCATTTTTATTAAACAATTCATTCAAAATGCTATTTTTTTAAAAATATTCTAATTATTATACCACACCAAAAACTATTAAAACATATATCATGTATTTAATTTTAATTAAACAATATCGTCAATGGAAAATAACATTATCAGCTTCAATCCATCTATCGATGTCCTCTATATATAAGTAGAAAATACAAATCTTTAAGACATTCCGTGTGAGAAGCTCGATTTATCGTACGGAGTCAGAAATAGGTTTCACCATCGTCGGTCATGCAAAATCGGCCGCTGCTCACGTTGTATGGAAAAATATGCCCGAGGGAAGCGAGCACAAAATCGAACATTGCGCACGGAGTGTGGAAAAGCGATTTTACTCTCGCGTAAATGTTTGCGCACGAGGGAAGCGAGTGTGAAAAGATCACACGACTGCCGATGGTGAAATCTATTTCACGATCTTGTACCGAACTTCACCCTCGTCGAGATAATGTCCTTCACCCACTAGTTGCGTAATGTACTATTATCGCACTTGTATCGAAATACTATTAATTCACCTTACGGAATATTCGACTTTTTGTGCCTGATTTCTGAACGTAAAATTTTA
>UELU01147731.1:10373-22484 GCA_900490025.1 Megastigmus dorsalis
TAAGACTATTGCAGACTTATTGTAGAGATGACGAACATAATTTTTTGAATATATTTACAAATTAAAGCGTATTTAAGTTAAAGATTTTATTTTACGTATAAAATTAGATCTTTAGGAATCTTACTGAAGATGAATCGAAAATTCCATCGCCTTACTGCTCATACTCGTCATATAACGTACGATCTACTCTCATCTGCAAAATTCGGTTCTGCGTGGCTCGCGAATATTTAGAAAAATTTTTTTATTTTCTTTTCACCATTTTACAGTTTTATTTATTTACTGTATACGTTACTTTTATCGCATTTATTTTAAACAATAAAAAATTCAGCATAAAATTGCAGGTTACATGTATTTTTTATGTCAAATAATATACTGTGTTTTAATAATATGCAAGTGCACTATATGAAATTATCTCTGAAGCGCAGGATTCTATTGTTACTATTAATCGAATTGTAACACGCAGTTTTCTTCGATGATAGCGAATTTATCTGCAGATGAGAGATTGTTATTATTTTTTTTCCATAACCCCATTCATATTTTGACACTCCAAAAGTTTAGGTGAACCTAAAGCAATCAGTCAAAATGAAAGTGTTAGTTTATTTTAAAGAAAGTAAAACTACTGCTATAGTGGATGAGCGGGATTGTGAGAACGAAAATGGAGGAAATGTAGGAACAGTTAAATACGGTAAAAAGAATTATGAGGCTACGATTTTAAAAAAAAGTGGTAAGAATGTTTCTTATAACTCAATCTAAATTTTTTAGTATAATATTAGTTAATTATAACCGCTCTTTATTACAAATAATTTAAAGTTATTGCAAAGCTTTCATGTAAGTAAAGAAGGAAACATAATTAAAAGTGCACAAGAGAAAGAAAAAGAATTAAAAAAATCATAACTTATAGATAAAAAGAAGGTAATAGAAGCAAAACAAAAATTGAACCTGCATGTGCAAAAAAGAACTTCAATCTTCCAAATTCAAAATGATAATGAGCCGAATGAAGTGAATAATAATAAGGTAGGAAAACAAGAATCGAAAAAAAGCAACAAAAGTTTTAAAGAAAACAACAGAAAAGAAGACGAAAGGGGAAACATGAACAGTCAAGGAAAAGATGAGATGGAGGAAGATCATCAAGAAATCATCGAAAACGAGGAGAGTGATGAACAAGAGAACGAAAGAGATAACGCGGTCAGTGAAAAGAAAGCAACTAAGAGAAAAGACAAGGATGAATATGAAAACGAAAAAAATTACGAAGAAGACGAGGCGTATAGTCCTACTTATGAAGAATCTGAATCAGAAAATGAGAGTAAGAACGCAGCTTGCGATGACTGCAAAGAACTGAGACTCAGTAAGTACAATGATAATTATTCCTCCCTATATGTTCATCTCTCCCTCTCTCTCTCTCTCAGCTCTCTCTTTCTCTCTCTCTCCCTCTCTCTTCATCTCTCCCTCTCTTTTTCTCTCAGCTCTCTATTTATCTTACTCTATTTCTCTCTCTATCTCTCTGCCTATCTTTCTCTCTCTCTCTATCTCTCTGCCTATCTTTCTCTCTCTCTCTCTCTGTCTCTCTCTGTCTCTCTCTCTCTCTCTCTGTCTCTCTATTTCTGTCTGTCTGACTCTCTCTCTTTCTCTCTCTCTACTTAATAATTTAATTTTCTGTTATAGTGATTTCAAAAACCGTTCATGATCTACTAGGTTTGGTGAAAAAGTTAGAAGAACATTGTAACGAATCCACCAAAGAAATTGTAAGTTTAAAATTTAAATTTATTCATTCTAATGAGGTTCTAAAATTTATCGGTTGTTTTATATATTGTTATTGTTATTGTTATTGTTGTCGTTGTCACACATACACACACACACACACACACACACACAAATGTACTATATAAATGTATTTTCTTAAAATAAAAATTATGTGGAAAAATATTAAAATCAAAGACCTGTTTTTTATCATTTCATTATTATATTTTCAGCATTAATTATTTAAGAGGATATCGGGTCATCCTCACTCCTCAATATTTCGTAGTTCCAAGTTTTTGGAAAAACGATAAGTATTAATTATTATTAAATAATTATAGTATTAACTATAACTAGATAAATTCGCAGTTGCGACACCTATATTAGCGGTATAAGTAGCCGTTTATAGTATCATGTTTATCGCTATGATTTAAAAGAAATAAATCGTAATTCACGTACGATTTTTCCTATTTTGCTAAATGTAATTCTTGGCAAAATCGTGGCTTCTGCTCATAAGCTACGATTTTGCAATTAATTTGCAAGGGTACTAGCAATGATTTTGCGAGGAAAATTTTTTCTAGGATTTTCCCACAGGAAAATTTCTACGCGGCTTGTCTTTAGATAATTTTCTACTTACATAAAAAATAGATTATTTACTCTAAATTTGAACATCCAATAAAAAAAATAATTCAAGCGTGGGCTTATACACTCATTAATCGAAAGCTTTTAAGTTAAGAGTTTGAACGTTAAAATTTTATCAATAATATATTTTATGTATGTTAAATGTTGCATGCAATTCGATAAAAAATGTACCATTAAACCCAACCCAACCCAACCCTAGACCTTTACATCTAATGCTCACGGGTGCAGCTTTTTATTATAAAACGAGTTTATTGGACAACTAGATTAGAAATGCTATTCGATTAAAAAAAATTAATTTAACTGCGTTTCAGTTAAACTTTTCAACGTCAAAAAAGGTTCTTTGATAATTATATCTTAGATTGAACTACGGATAATAAATTAACGACAATCTAAATTTTTTCTTTAAACTCTACATAAGTATAAACAAATTTTGATACGCTTTATTGATTTTGGAAATGCTCAGTATTTGATGCGATATTAAAAATTGGCAAATTTAATTTCAAAGTTTCAGATTTTAACATGGGATGTATATGATTATCATACATACATTCAAAACTTAACATACTTAATACATTCTTTAACTGAAGTATTATTTCTGTCGTTATAATTTGTTAAAAAATTTAAAATACATTGAGTATTCAAATATTACGACCGAAAATAGTTTCCAGTAACATTTCTAACTCGTTCTGATGATTGTCGTTCTGAAAATCTTGTGCACATATATAATATATATTGCTTTGTTTTCAAAAATACAATTACTGTGTAATGCTAATTATTAAATAATAATAGTTATTACATTTAAATAAACTAAGCAAGTAATACAAATTATTCATCATTTAACTTGGTTTTGCACTCAGCTTATAATTTCTACAGTATATTATTTACAGTAATAATAATATCAAAAATTCAGTATTTTTAATTAATTTTTACAAATCGAAATTATAAACTATACATTTTAAGAAGATATACTTGAATAAGTGTAGGAAAATATGCGTTTCACATATATTTTTTAAATAGGAAAGGTATGATAATAGGTATCATTTAAGTACCTTTTCACTTCCTTTTGCATAAAAGATTTCTATATGTGTTTTTAAATGCCTTCTAAATAATAATATTTATATAATTGTCCGACAACAAATGTTCTGTAGAAAAAAAAAATTGACATGGTCGAGATTCGAACTGGAGTCCTGGCAAAAAGTTAAAATTAGTGGCATACGCCTTAGCCCACACGACCAAGCACATTATATTCAATTACCCGACTAGAAAAATTTTCAGGTTGCCTGAATATATTATGAGGCCCTGCCCAGGCTACCTGAGCAGGCCCTGACTTGGCATGTAATGGGGTGATAATCAGGACCATATTTTAAGCCTGACTTTCTTATTGGCGCCAAAATATTGCCTGACCGTTACCAGACTATCGCCATTTAATGAAAAGCAGCACTAATAAATATAGTATGGGCACTCTAACCTCAACTCACCAGCGAGAGCGCAACTGGTGCACGAATACATATGCATATACATATATATACATACAGTCATCGACACCAAACACAAGCAGAAACCGAGGTTATGAGATTAGAATATAATATTTCTAAAAGATTATTCCATTTTTTATTAAAGTTATATCACTATTGAGTAACTAAAAGTATCATTGGCACAAAGTATTCAAATATGAACATATTCTTGTGTTCATTTAGAGTAATCATTTGAATTAATTAGAATTTGTAATTTTCATAATTTTTTTTAAGTTGAATGGATCATAGTTGCTTTATGTTAATTATTTTTAACATTTTTTATGAAATAAATTTTTACCAACTTATTGCTTTCAAAAGTAGGTCAACAATTACTTTACATTCTCATACTTAGATTCATTAACATAAATCACTAAATTGCTCAATTTACGTATTACATAAATCAAACTGATTCACTATTCAGTTTTTATGTAACATTTGTTGTATCTATTGTTACAATATTTATTCTATTTTTATTTTTTGTATTAATTGAATATTCAAAAAAAAATTTTCAAAAATCTTGGACTGTAAAAAATAATATAAAACTGTGCACACTCCTGTATACATTTCGTTATTTTATTTCCTGGCAATTTGAAGGTGCCATAGAACTACCTTAGCTTTTTTGATAAATATTTGGCCCTGATAATCGCCCCAATACACGCCATCTGAGGGCCTAATCAGGTGCCTGCTAAGGACCATATAATAATTCGCAGGCACCTTACCAGGGCCTAACATTTACCTTGAAATCATTTCTAGTCGGGAAGGTATAGACTAAAACTTATACCCGCTTTTCGACCTCAACGACGTAAAATTAGTTTAAATGTGTATATATAAGTTTGCCGATTTATATAATTTAATGCATTACACAATTACGCTTTATTGGTATACAGCGAAATTCAATTAAGCCAATAAATAAATAATAATAAAAGAAAACTGACGGCCCGCTCGTGTGTATAACACGTATAGTACGTGCGCTGATCGTCTTTTGTTGTGATTCGGTAAGGGGGCGTGGCCTATATACGAATTTGCTCGGGACCCATACCGTGATGGTATGGATTCCGAGCAAACACGGTACACCGGCGTCCAGTGCTATACTCGTACCGTAGATAGTACTAGATTGATAGAGGATAGTACTGTCAGAGGACGCAATTGTTACGTTTATAGTATTACGTACTGCCATGCGAGATCTGTAAAATTTTATACGGTGTTGGCACGCCTTGCGCACTAGCATAGTACAAGAAATTCATATGCTACGATAGCAACAACTGGCCGTGCGATAATCGCATGATTTTTCTCTCCGTGTAGCACTTATCCAACGGATACAATCATTGATAGAAATTCTCTCATAACTAGAACCACAGGTCCTGGGCCAACTGTTTTTGGAAAAGTCACTAGCTTACCCTTTGAAATCATTGGTCCAGTAAAACATAGGTAATTAAAATAGATCTTTGGACACTATAAGGAAGAGCGAGGCTCTGATCATTCAATCTTTGCTTTGCTGTTTCTCGACTGCAGATATCGTAAAAGAGCCTGTCTTTAAATCAGCATGTTTTTTACGTAGAATTCGAATATCTTATTACAATTAAAGTGTAATTATACTTAACCGTTTTAAAATGCCGGTATTAGAGGGACCTATCTCATTCTATACTCCGGACAGCTCTCGAAAATCTGCTGCCCGATACACCCTCGCCCAGAAGCGACTTTTCGTTCTGCAGGCGTAGTCATTAGACGAGTTAGGGTGGCGTGGTTACATGCTTGATTCCATACTCCAGCAACATCGATTTCAAGGCCTTGTTATCGAACTTGAATTTACGCAGATACTGATGCTCCCTTCTCTTCTGATTTGAACATTTTTGACAATGAATCAGGCACATGATTCACCGCTTCTGTCTTGTGCACAATGATGAAATCTAGCTACTGTACTCCAATAGTCACCTTGTTATCTGGCCCGTCGGTTCTTTGGCAGTCTCCAGTAATTTGAGAGCGCTCTGATCCGCCATTGCTGTAAATTCATACCCTTTAAGAGGACAAGCTGGTGTTGGACTTTTAAAAAACATATATAATTTGTTAATAATAATTTATCTTCATTATTCAATTTAAAAAGAAATATTTTACTAAAAGATAATACTAATACCTGTATTTTAAGCCCCGCTAGACTTAATTATACCAACCCAATTGTTAGATACGTGCAGTAGTGTATCTTGGTCCAAAAATCAGTTTACCATATGGTTCCAAAGTCAAATCTTGATGGATTTGCATGTATTCTTTTTTAAATTAAAGGTATTTTGATACTTATAGGATTAAGTGTGATAGAAAGTGAATTATATATTTTATGTATTCATATTTCACTTTTATTAAATTATGCAGGCTGAAACCATGAAAATGATTTATTATGCGCTATTTCACAGCGTTATTTGTTATGGAATACTAGCTTGGAGTGGAGCTTATAAAAATAACTTATCACTGCTTCAAAAGGTTCAAAATGAAGTATTAAAAATAATATCCAAAAACAAATTTGAACAAAAAATTCCGTTGATTCTTGAGCAACCCTGCTAGAAAATTTAAGGATATTACAGCCAGATTGAAGCTAGATTTGCATTATATGCTAACGATCTGGCTATATTTCTGGACAGAATCCCCGTGACCTGACGACGGTTTTAGAGTAGAATCTGGGTGGATTCTACTTAATTTTTAAAATAATATAAAAATATATTTTATTAAACGTTACTATATTTATTAATAAATATTGCATTGAAAAATACAAAAATAATAATTTAAAGCTATATTATGTCCATTTGGGGTTAATTAATCCGTTTAAAAACTTCCCATAAAGACATTTAAAAATCGACCTTCTGCCTGCGTACATAACCCATGTACCATAGGTCCCCGTACGGGGTATCTCTTGTCCCGCTTTGAGACGTCAGACGTCACAAAACGAGGCGGCAGCCGCACCGAAACAAAAGTACATCAGCACTCTCTTGTTTTGTGCGGCTGCTCGTACATAGCCTTAACGGGCTTCAAGGCAGCTTGCGAGTACATTCTGCCTAGAAATTAGCCGAACCGATCTGCCTAGAAGCTGGTGTACCAACCAGCTCGACTCGCTAATTTTCTAGCAGGGAACTCTTTGCATTTCAAAGTATTAAAAAAGAATATAAGATCCTTAAAGATATTTATGTTAAGTCAAGTAGTAAAACTAGAAACAAAGCAATACAATTGCCAAAAATGTATAAAACTGTAAGTTCTTTAATAGATTTCCAAACGAGCTTAAAACTTTAGATATAGATAAAAAGTTGTCTTGTAATAAGCTAATAGAGTGAATTAGGAAAAACGGTTGATAAGAATTGAAATTGAAATAGTATAAATATCTAATTAAAATTGCCATTTTTGGCTGTAATTAAATTAATTATTGAATAAAAATATAAATAATGTTATAAATTGAAAATATATATGAAATGTTATGACAAAATTGTCTTCTCGTTCTAAGATTTAGATTTTAAGTAGATTTAGGTCTTTAAGTGTTTTGCACTATCTCTGTTTTGTTTAAACGGAGAAAGTCGTAAATCACTTACCAAAGAGTTAGCTTTTTAGTTTTTTTTTAGTTTTTAAGTATTTATGTATGCCGGACCAGCGAACAGGAATTTGTTTTCCTCTGCTAGATTGCCTTTCGTAATGTAATGTACTTACTCTGGTTAAATAAATAAATAAATATTTCACTTTTTTATTCACTTTTGTTATTATTTTCACATTTTCTTCAATATTTTGGTCCAATATATTTTTTTTTAAACTTTTTTTAAATGTATCACACTTATTCATTCTCATTCATGTTTTTAAATCACATTTATTAATTTGAGTATCACAATACCTTCACTTAAAAAAAAAATTACATCTAAATCCATCAAGATTTGACTTTGGAGCTACACGGTAAAGACCCTGAAAACAAGAAAAATAACATTAGGCAATAATCAACTTTAAAATTTGGTAAAATTATAATAATAAAAAATCAAAATAACTTACAGATAATCCTTTGTAAACTTTTTTATCATATTCCTGGGTCATCGATGAACAATTTCTTTTTTAAATTTGATGATCCAATACTTTAGACTGCTCCGATAAGCTGCATCATTCAAAAATATCTGTAATAAATAAAAGTTCTTATAAGCAAAATTTGATAAATAATTATCTGCTGCTCTACATTAGTAATACTTATCTTTTTTTCCTTGTAAGCTGAAAGCATTTATATTTTTCATCCGGACATCTGATTTTCATAACCTCAAATATCAGATGTAGTTGATTTTTTACTGCGCTACCGATATATATATGATCCTTCAGGTAACTGCTATTGGACTCTTCTTTCTTTTCTTATCTCCAAAGTATTAGCTTGTGTCTTATTATAAAAAATAATGGAAAACTCTCTTGTCATCACTTGTCCCCTTATCCATTCGACAGTAGACTGCCCACGAATAATACAAAGCTTCTTTATAGGTTTATCTATCATTGAAATTAGCTGCAGTAATATAAAATCTATTTTGAACTCCGAACAAGTCACTGAACGATAGATTTGTTACAATTTTTAGTACATATTAGTTGATATCCTCTACAGGTAACAATTATTTTAAGTTCAAGTTCTAGCTGTGCATCTTCTTATAAATTTACATTTTCCTTACAGCGACTGCAGTAAAAGCTTTTCTAATGCTAAAAACAAAATACTGAAATGACAGTCGAGGTTGATTGGGAAATCTTGATGGGAAGGACACTTTGACTAGGAAGAAGAATCGACAAAAGAAATTTTGTAAACAATGATACAGAAGCTGTTACAGTGTGAGCAATTAAATAGTGCTCCTGCATGTAAAGCGACAGTCCCATCTACTTCAAAAAAAAGTTCAAGAAATTTTATTAGATGGTGTCAAAGCAAAATATAGGATTATGAATTTGACTATTTTGTTTCCAGCATTAGAAGAATTTCTGCTGCATTTTTACACGGGTGATGTAAGGTTAAAGTGGTTTTTCTGTGATTTGCAAAAAAAAACTAATAAATATTTCATTATTTAACACATCTTATTCTGTTTACCATGAAAAAACATATATTTATTACTGAAGTATTTTTGCTCATACCAACTGGAGCCGAGATAATTGCAAAAGATCGCTAATTTTTTTTAAACAAAGTTCCGTTTACATTAAACTGTCCTAGAGTTGATATTCGTAGTATATACCCTTGAATTAATAAATAAGCACCGAAATATCTCTTCTTATAATTGAATTCGTGAAAAACGACTTTTTTCCCTGGTGCCTGGATGCTGTCTATCCAGATACCCTAACCTTACAATTTCTCTAGTAGCCGTGAGAATGTTTTTTTATTTTATTGTAGAATTTCAATACACGAAAACCAGAGGCACAAAATATATTTCATTTTCTATCATTTCCCAAATTATGAAGTGATTATGATAATCACTTCAAACATAAATTGAATAATTAGAATATCGGTATGGTAGGTCGCATTTCTTAAGTACGGCTTCCCCTTAAGTATTCAGCCCCTTACGCATCCAAGCAGCTTGTCCGTACGTGGGCTAGTTTAGTGTGGGGAGAGAGAGAGAGAGAGAGAGAGAGAGAGAACTTTTGAACATATTGTACTGAGCGGCTTCCCTTTCTCCCAACCTTTCACTCTATCTCTATGGTATTTATGTCACCGTGAGTCGGTTGATATAATAATGCTCTTCCGATTACAATTACTCAGAAACTATACAACTCGGCTTCTTAAATTTGTAATATAATATTTGTCATGTAGATTTTTTGTTCATATTAGATTTTCAAAAAATCCTAATTAATTTTTTTTAAATATTAATTACACTTTCACAACAGTTTGGTGTAGAGTTTACTTGTCAAAAGTTGAAACTTTTAAACTTCGCAACTCAATATCGGTATGACTAGGTTTTTTAAAATTTTAAACGTGAACTAATTTATGTATATGTATAGTTCAAATTTGCAAACGATTATAATTACTTCGATTTAAACAATGACCTTAATGTAAACTAGAAAAATATTCATCACTTAAATATTAAAGACAATGAGTTAATAAAAATAATGCTGTTTTTATATAAATCTTACTTACCAGTTAATTTTATAATTATACGTCAAATCACACACTTTATTCTATGAAAATGAATTTTTACTATTATGTATATTATATAGCACCTTACGTTATTTGTATTTAAATGGTATCTGCTTATCAATTTTGCGTATTTTTAGCATTCTGTTATATTTAAATGCAATCATTTGATGTTTATAAACATGTAAGAAAATTGTATGTGAATTAAGCTACATGCATAACTGATACTTGATCGAATATAGTTCACTTCATTTATACTTAATATGTACATTTACTTGGTATATGATTTTACTCATTAATTTAAATTTTATGATTTTATTACAAGATCCAGAGAATACTGAAGCAGCGGATTTGCAACGAAAACTCGAGATGCTGAATAACACAGTGGATCAAGAAGCAAGAGCTGAACAAGGACGTCGTCAAATGATGTACAATATTGGACATTGTAAGTCGATTACATGCATTTCTACAAATTTCTTTATGTATTACATACCTTTTTATTTATGAGTTATACATCGGTAAAGATAAACTGCTACGAGCTCTTGATTATGTTTTTATTATTGAAAATTATTATATAGTTTAAATAAACCTTTAACAGTAGAAAAATAATGTTTTTGTTGCTTAAAACGGTGTATTTTGTAAATTATACACGATTTTTTCCTAAAGGAACAGAGCAGCTTTAGCTGCTTTATTTTAATCGTAGTAATTGGGACTTTTTATACCCTACATCTAATACTACTTTTTATAAAATTAAAAAAAAAATATATTTTGGGCCCCCTGAAACACCTATTATTTTTGATCCTATAAACGGAGAAGCCTCTTTAAAATAAAAGCATATCTTATAAATTATTTTTATGAGTAATTTATGAAAATATATAATTACATGAATACAAATCGAATATATGACGATTGCGGATAAAGTGTTGAAAAATATTTCTTTTAATGAATATATTATTTTTACGTTCAAATTATATTAAAAAGTATGTGCAAGTTTTTTAGAAAAAAAATTTTTTTCGTGGATACACAGTTTCTCCCTGAGGAAGCAATATTAAATACACATAAAAATAAATATTACAGAGTAGATTTATAAAAATTTTATAAAGTATAATTTATATCTTTATTAGAAAATATACGAAAACCTTATAAGCTATACCGTGTAGCGAGATAAATGGTATTATCTTTTTGCATTGACAAACACAGATTTTCGACTAAGAATGAAAGCGTAATAGCGAACGTCTAAAGTTACTTTTGCATACAGTCTCAAAAGGAAACAAATTTCATTATTTACAATAGCATTTTTCAAAATACGATCAAATTCTTTCTCAATTTGTAGCACTTCAGTGATAAGAAATAGTCCAGTTGTAAAGACTATTCCGTCAATTTCAATTCTATTATAAAAAACGGCTTGACATACGTATGGATTTTGGTGCGAGAGAAATAGTTTTTGTCGAAAATAAATACCACATTATGGATTCCATAACGTATTGACATACATCCTCCAAACATCATGCATCATATCAACGATACCATTATCGAATATATTAAAACCTTCGATTTCGTTGAAAACGCAAGACTTTTCAACGCTTATTAATGAATAATTATTCTTGGATAAATTTTCTGCGTAATTATACATATTTCTCAAGAATATTTTTTCCTCTACCGTTAATGAATAATATAGAATTCAATCCTATGTTATCCCCTAATATAGAATTGTTTTTGTAGAAAATTAATTTCTTTAATAAGATGTTTAAAAAGGTCTTGATTATTCGTGTTTTTTCTATCTTCGACATGAAACAATGTAGAAAATTGAATACTACTAAGATGGGAAGCAATATTTGAGGGAAGACATGCTTTGCTTGTATAAACTACCCCAAATTTATTTGCTCCAGCATGGCTTCCCAGAGTATTTCCTACCTCAATTTCATCGAAAAACAAGTATATCGGTAGAACAATACAATCTACAGATGAGCCGTTTCACGTCAACTGCCCCAGCGCGGCGCGCGAGCGCCAAATCCGGCTATCTTCAACTCGTACTATTTGTACTAAAGTGTATCTTGAAAAATTCTTGAATAACAGTTATAGACGTAATTTTTCCTCAGCTTTCTGATGGTCTAGTCAGTT